>ML429361.1:149231-168538 GCA_005239525.1 Nicotiana knightiana
GTGGGGTGGGGGCGGGGGCGGGGGGTGGGGGGGAGTTATCTTATAAATGTGACACGATGGATAAAGAAGAAATGTAGTACTCTAGTAAAAAAGAAGCTAATGGGTCCTGCCATCATCGGTTAAAGATATTCTGGATGGGAGACAAGGGATTGTTTCGATGTCAAGCATCCTCTTTCACCCTTCAGTAAGGGAAAATGCGATTCCAAAAGTTGTGTTGTCCAAATCAGGAAAAGATTCACACAGGCGCAGCCCCTAAAGATGCAGACACACAGCATTAGTTGGTTCTTAATTATGATCAGTGATGTTCTAAATAAACTGAAAGGCATCAGTACAAATGTAATATTTCACCAACGTGGAAATGTCAAGAGACGCTGTTTTTACTCTGTGGACTATGGTTTTTGTATCACGTAAACATGGCCTTCTTAGCTTTAGTTTTTACCAGGATCACAAGAGTTGCACCAGCCACCTAATGAAATAATTAGCACTTAAATTCCCATTTGATGCGCAAGATATAGAAAAGATCTGGACTATTTGTGCTCTAAGGTCTATGATGAATGCTTTTCAAGCTTATTCATCAAGGGAAATGAGTCTCCTCGCCACACACGATCAGATTCTTTAATCAGAGAGAGAGAGGGATACACTAACACTTCTCTTTTAATTAAAGATAGTACTGTATAGGGTTACTGCTAAGCTCTAGTGCGGTAATAATTAAGGGGTAAAACTATAATAATGAAATTAAAGTGGCAAAAATGAAGGATTGCCAAAGTACAGTTTAGTGATTATGTGTAATGTATAGGGAGTATTTGCGTAAGGAGTGGCCTTTCGGCTACATGAAACTTTGCTTCAAAACTCCTCCAACGTAACCCTTAGCATATTTGTCTTTTGCCTTTAATCCTCGGACAAAAGGGCCAATAATAAATGGGTATCCCTTCTTACTTGTTTCCTTTACATCACCCTTCCTCTCCCTCGTCTTGGTAAAAATATGGCCAGTGACAAAGCAGCAATATATGAAGTTTCTGAAACCTACAAGAGCTGCCAAGAGGAATGTTATGATGATGGGGAGAGGAGGCATCAGCAAGAATATGATGAAGAGAGCTGCAGGGTGGAGGTGGAGCACCGGTTCATGGGTAAAGCATTGGCACACAGAGCCATATATGGTCCAACTAGCCGCCGAGGAACGCCTGGTGCCAGAAACCTGAGAAACGTAAACTATCTGATTAAGACATTACCCAGCAGGCTAAGCAAAGTCTCCTTGGCTGACCAACCTCAACACAACTAGCTAGACTCTTAATTTGCTTCAGCCTTCCAAATACCCCTTTAATTTGATGCCATTATTATCATCTCTTAGTTACATCTGTATCCTCTCATTATTGTGGTTACAACCCAGTAACTAATGTAAATGTTACAACTGCAGTACTTCACATCTTATATTTATATATTCCTACACCTGTAAATGTTAAAAACTGAGTACAAGCCTATTTAATTACATATATATATATATAGATATATAGTTGGTAGGTGTTGTAGAGTTAGACCATCTTTTGATCGCCCATTCGCTGATATGTACTTTTGGATTGAGTACTTAGTAATAAGACATTAATTTGCATGATTTAGAACCTCCGAAAAGAATCACATAATTACATGTACCTTGGGAGCAGTTTAAACATATAATCAATCTAGCTCCAACCGTTCTTTACCTTTTTTGTTATTTCTTTTCGCCCTTGAGGTGTGACCCGAGCATTACCTCTATATTAGGGATGTTCGAACCGATAACTGCGTCAAACCGAAAGATCAAACTAAATCGATTAGAAAACTCGACTAGTTTTGGTTTGACTTGGTTTGGTATTGAGTAAAATAATTCGAACCAAACCGACATATAAATATATAAATTATATATATATTTTTAAGATTTTATATTGAATTTTTCTTAAAAAATATTGAAATATTTGGGATCCTCTCATGTGTTAACCTTGAAAGCGTACATTAACGAAAATTATTGTTAGACGACTAAGAAAATAACTATCATGTGTTACTAAAAAAATTCTCTCATTATAATATTTTAATAGATCATATATTTGTCAATTTTTTCAATATTTACTAAACATATATTCACTTATCAAAACTTATCTATAACTTTAATAAAGTAAGATTGGAATAGTATTCATGTATCAAAAACACCCGAGAATCCGAAAAATCCGAACCAATCCAAACCGATATAATTAGTTTAGTTTAATTTTGATAAAAACCAAACTAACCCTGTCCATGTACACCCCAAAACCTCTATATATTCTCAAATGAGAATTCCAACTTTCCAAGATTAACTTTGAGCAATACATTCAGCATCCTCAACTTCCGAAAGAATTAGTGAGCCTGTTAGGTTCTGCCTTTTGGAAGCAATAATAACATTCCCTCCCCCCCTCCCCCCGGGTGTAACTTTGTCGCAAGCATGCAACACCAAGGCTTTTTTCTTTTATTAAGTGATTCAGTATGGAATTTTTATATTCCTATATATATTTTTTGGTATTTAATGATAATAATTAGTGTCATAAAATCACTCTAACGTCTAGATCCTACTCCTCCACGTTTCTCTCTCCAACCGTCCCCCCTCCCCCACGTATTTTCCGTATCCTTCCATTAACATCTGTTTTCATTCTTCTTCAAAAAATCCTCTGCATTTTTTTCACTCGTCTTCAAAAATCCCTCTCTATTTTTTGTAGATTCAAGCTCTAAATACTCTACCACACACCTCCATTAACGCATGTTGCTAGCTTAGCTTCAATGAAGAAGAAAACACTTTCGAAGATCAGCCCTAATTCCAGTAAGAGAGCGGCAATTCCACCATTGACAGCCATTAAAAAGTTTTGAATTCGAATTTGAGTTTTCAAAAATCATTATTTGTTTGGATTGGGTGTTGTTGCAAACAATTGAGAATATTGTTTGGAGTTTATATCTCAATTTTGATGGTGTTTTGGTGAAGATTAGACTTGATTTTGGCTAAATTACAGATTGAAACTCGAAGAAGAAGACATGACATATATTATGCTTACGAAATTGTTGTAAGGTTGTAGTAAAATTGTAAAAATATTGTATTCTGTTGTTTATATATATTTTCTTATTTAACATTGTATGAAAGTTGAACAATATTGTTATATGATATTGTAGTTGTATATAACTGAGTAGAAATGTATGAAAGTTGTAGATAAGTTGTAGAATATATAACTAGTTGTATGAAATTTATTTTTACTATGTATAAATCAGATACAAAATATACAAAATACACATTATATAAAATTTGCATAAAAATTATATTTAAGTGGTATGATATTGTAGTTGTATATAACTGGATAGAAATAATATGAAAGTGTAGATAAGTTGTATAATATATAATTAGTTGAATAAAATTTATTTTTACTATGTATAAATCAGATAAAAAATATACAAAAGACATATTGCATAAAATTTATATTAAGTTATATGATATTGTCGTCGTATATAATTGAGTATAAATAATATATAAAAGTTGTAGATGAGTTTTACAAGCCTATGACATAAACTTTGGGACTTTTTCTGTGTCTTTTAATTTAGACGATTTGGTATTCAAAATTCATCCAGTATGAATTTATTGAAAGTTTTTACTTATAGTTCGTATCCAAAACTCCGATTCAAGTGAAGGAATTCTAGTTATTTAACTGCACTCTTGGTATGTAAATTTATGCATTTTCTTCTCTAATACAAGTAAACCTCGACCTTCCTATGAATACCAAGAGCCTTAACTCAATTCAGTCTTTAAAAGCAACTATAGGTAAAAAATTATTGTTTACTCTAATTATGGTCATAATTTCACCTGTTATGATGTTGATAGAAATTAGCAAGGAATAATATACAACACCATTTTAATGGGTGCAAGCAGAAAGTGAGAAGCTTCTGCAAACCAAACTTTCTACTACAAAAATAGGCAGCCATGCCCAAGTAAAATAATGAAGTATGTCTAGTTCAGAAAAAGACCTATGTACTAATAGATTTTTTAAATTCCTAAATATAAGTTCAATCTGGAGAGAAGAGGGGAGAGAGGAGAGAAAAAAGGAAAAATGTGTAACTAAATTCCTTGATTGAAAGCATAAATAATGGATTAGGAGTCTTTTAAGGTGGGTTGTATATATTTTGTAACTAAAATGTGTTTAGATCGGATAAATACCAATACACGAATGTTTTTCGTAATAAGGTTTCAAATTGTGTATAGGAATGAAAAATCCCATTCAGTATTAGGTTCACGGCCTGCAATAAGTGAGCTTTTCCGATGCAATCAGTTGGTGTAGCGGATCTGGAAGTGATCGACATCACAACATGTCAACTTCTGGTGCTTGATTTTTTTTAATCACATATATATGGGGGATAAAAGGGCCAAAATATGTCAAACTCCAGCACATGATTTTTTCTTTTTAAAACATGTAAAAGGGGGAGATGTTTGGTCACTACCTACAGAGCACTTCCCGTGTGCTTGGCAGCAAACCGCACCAAGTGAGCAGCCTTTACAACTTTATGGGCAGCGCATAACCTCTTTGTAAGTCACGGTGAGCGCAAAATATGAAATAATTCACACAATGGTGATTGAGATTTAGCAGAATGTCATGAAAGAAAGAATGAAGAAATGAAGAAGAAGAAGAAGATGTATCAGACGAGAGAGAGAGAGAGAGTAGAGAACAGTAGTGTGTATAATTACAATGTGAAGTCCTATCTATATAAATCTTTAACCCTCTCATTAGCTATTTAACTAACTACTAATTCTGACATTAACTAATTCTTCTAACAACCATTAACAACTTAACTAACTTCCTAACAACTTTAACATACAAAGACTTTTATACTCTTACATTATTCAATACTCCCCCTCAAGCTAGGTGTTGAAAAAATATTGAACATTCCTAGCTTGGACTTTAGATACTCATGTTGAAATCTGGTCAATCCCTTTGTAAGGACATATGCAGGTTGATCAGTTGTTGATATATATTTTGTAGTAATGAGTCCTTGTTGAATCCTTTCTCTCATAAAATGACAATCTATTTTGATATGCTTAGTCTTTTCATGATAGATAGGATTTGCAGCTATTTGTATGGCTGCTTTGCTATCACTGTAAATATCAATAGGTAAGTCAATGTGAATATCAACTTCCTTTAGCGTTCTACGAAGCCAGATTAGCTCAGCTACTGTTGTTGCTAAGCTTTTATATTCAGCTTCTGCAGAACTTCGAGAAACAATGAGTTGTTTCTTTGATTTCCAAGAAACCAATAAATCACTTATTTTGATTAAGAAATCTGTGACTGATTTTCTTGTCAAAGGACATGCAGTCCAATCTGCATCACAGAATGCAGTGATGGTATTAATCTGTCTACTAGACAATAATACTCCTTGACCTGGTTGATTCTTAATATACTTGACAATTCTCAAGGCAACTTCCATATGAGATTTTTTAGGCTGTTGAAGGAACTGACTTAGTGTTTTTACCCCAAAAGCAATGTCAGGTCTAGTTACTGTCAAATACAAAAGTTTTCCTATCAAACTTTAAAATGAGGTTTGATCGACCAATGGATCACTGCTTCCTGAGTTTCTGTTTGTCCAGCATGCTCATCATGCTGTTTTGAAGTTAGCTTGACATTGTTATCAATAGGAGTTACTGCTGGTTTTGCTGCAACAAGTCCAACCTCTGAAATTAATTCCAAGGTATATTTCCTTTGGTTCATGATAATTCCTTTCTGTGATCTAGCAAACTCAATTCCTAGAAAATATTTTAGTTCCCCCAGGTCTTTCAGCTTGAAGGCATTTTGTAAGGATGCTTTTGTTTCTTCAATAAATGTTAAACTATCTCCTGTGATTAGTAGGTCATTTACAAATACTAAGATAATGATGATTCCTTCAGCAGTCTTCTTGATAAATAGTGAATGATTAAATTGACTTTGTTTGAAGTTGAACTTCTGTAGAGCCTCACACAATTTTGAATTCCACTGCCTATGAGCTTGTTTAAGCCCATATAGGGATTTAATGAGCCTGCATACTCTATTCTCCCCCTGGCTTCTAAACGCCTGAGGTAATTCAATATATATTTCATCAAGTAAATCTCCTTGAAGAAAAGCATTATACACATCCATTTGGTGTATATATGTAATACCCTAGATTTTTTTTTTTTAAAATAAGGGTGTATTGGCCATAATAACAATAACAATAATAATACTAATATTATAATAAGAAACTAAATAAACCAAAAAAATAATAAGAAGAAAAAGTTAGAAATTAAAATAAAAGGGCCGAAGCCCATTAGTACAATTGAAAAAAAAGGGTTAGAAAGCTTTCTGAAGCAAAAGAAGCAGAAAGCAAACGACAACAGAAAAAACAAGAAACGAGCAGAGAAAAAAAAAGGAAAAAGAGAAGAAGAAAGCTTTGGGCAAAGGCCTTAAGAAGAATTGAGAGTTGAAATTAAAAGTATTAAAGCTATCCTTCGACTAAAGAGGTTAACCTTCTTCTCCTCATCTGTTGAATTATTTCACTGCATCTATGCAATTTCATGTAGTACAAAAGAATTCAATATCAATTTTCTCTTATATAAAAAGAAATATACAATTACTATGGAGATAACAAGGCTATAAATGTTTGGTTTAAGCACATATAGGTCTAATTTTAGAGGAGTAAATTATGCTAAATAGTTTGAAATTGATAGAATTATGGACTAATTATATGATCAAATATATATATATATCCACAAATTAAAGCTCAAACATGAACCCCGATGATTGGGTATTCGAAATTAGCTATGAATTAGCCTAAACAAGAAAATTAATGTGAGATCGATATTATGTAATTATAGATTGATTGGAGGAATTTATACAAATTGCTCGAGGTGAAGCATTTGGTATTTCGGCACGAGTACGGTGAGTAGTAATCTTACCGCAATTTGTATTTCATAACTTGCATGATTTACACATGATTTATGATATGAATATGTTACCAATTATTTTGAGTTGCACGTGGTACAAGTCTTTTACTCGACATGATACTGAATTAGTTATTTGAGATGATTAGCTTTGTTCTAAAGATTGCCGTTGTCACTAGATCTGTTTTACCGTTACTTGAATTTACTAGTATCAAAATGAAATTTTATGATTTGATACGAACCGAAATGCCCTATATTATTTTAAAATAACATTCTACGAGTATATACAGATTTTATAGAGACAAGTATAAATGGGAGTAGACATTGAAGTATCCCGTAGCTAATGGCAGGTTCGTTAGACCTGGTGCACATGTAATTATCGATTACCGTTACAGCCCTCGCTAGTGGGAAGGTAGAACTAGCATACCATTACCGATTTCCCTCGAGTAGGGACTACCGTTATATTTGACTTCTTGCGAAGAAGTCCACAGTTATACCGATTACATGATCCGTTTATTGAAACCTCCCAAATGTGAATATTGATATTATATAGTGGTACCGAGTTTATTACTTGAATTGTTCATTGTATTATACTATAAGAAAAACATGATGAGACTGAAAATTATTTATTGTTTATGAAAGGGCATTTTTATGTTATTTTATGTTTGAGATACTAGCATGTTTTCTGACTTGTCCCCAATAAAAAAGGTTGTGATTAAGGGTTATTACTCACTGAGCTAGTGACTCATTCCCCGCTATTTTTTTTACAGAGACAGCAGTTGACGCAAGCGAGGATTTCGTTAATTAGAGCGCATATGTTGATAGTTCTTGGTGAGCCTCGCACTTGTTCGCGTGGGCGGAGATTTTATCAATTGTTATGGTCTTTTATTTGAATTCTTAGAGTCGCTCCATGGCCATTCTTTTAGTGTCTTGAGTATTCTTCGTTATTATAGACTTATGTTGAGTATCACTCATTCTTATCAAATTTGGAGATAAAGTAGTATTTCTAGTTGTTAGTGGGTGGACTATTAAAGGTAGATATTTATTTTTGGTTAATTGATAAAGTCATTGTCATTTGAATTTCTATTAGGATGTTTGGTTGCTGATTTGAGAAAGGGAAAGTTTTGGGATAGTCCAAAAAAGGGGAAACTCTGTCCGGTTTTCTGTAAAATACCGATGAGGCTTACTTGGGGGCACTTGCTCCTAAGTGTCGGTCATGATCCTAAATTGGTTCGTGACAAAGTTGGTATCATAGCTTAGACTTTAAGTCCCGAGTCATGGAGAAATATTTAGTAGAGTCTTGTTCATGGGTATGTAGGCGCCCATACTTATGATCTTGAGGCTACTGAAAATCTAGGAATGTTTTCACTTCTTTCATTCTTTAATCGTGCGTTGAGATAACTTGAAATTGACTTTAGAATATTTCTTTCGCAGATGGATAGGACACGCACACCCTCATCTACTGGACGTGGTGTTGGACGTGGTACTACCCGGGGTGGCGGTCAACCTGGAATTCATCAAACTAGAAAACAGACTGCTCCTCAACCTGAAGTTGGGAACATGCATCAACCCCAAGTTGCTATGCCAGACCAAGTGCAAGGGCAGTGTCACGACCCAACTTATGGGTCGCGACGGGTACCTGGTAAATTACTTAACCGAGTACCAACATAACATATCTTTCTTATCATACTACCATGGGTAAATGGGCCAAAATGACCGTCATGAGATAACAAGAATAAAATATAAGTGCATACTAGACACAGGATGACCCAACATTATATAAAAACTTACACATGTGACATATGGGCCTATAAGGCTGACATGATCATTTGTAAACTCAAAAAATAGGTTGACAAGGCCATACAAGTATCCATATACCTGACATCTGTCTACAAGCCTCTAAGACTACATAAATATCATATAGGTCGGGACAGGGCCCCGCCATACCAGTCAATACATATCCCCAATCATACTGACCAAATAGGCAACTCCGAAGCAAGTGGAGTACAGCAACACCTTTCGCTGAGCTGATAGCCTACTAGGAGCACTGGCAACCTGTCTATCGGGACCTGCGGGCATGAAACACAGCGTCCCCAGGCAAAAGGGACGTCAATACGAATAAAGTACTGAGTATGTAAGGTCGAAAAACATAAATAAGAACAATAATGTAAAGACAGATATAAGAGATACAACCTGTAGCATCTGAGTGCCTCTAAGAGATAGTGACATGAAATGCTTAAAACATATATATACATAATCTTTTAAAAACATCCACCTCTGTGGGCATCGTCATTATCATATCGTACCCGGCCTCAAAGAGTACTCGGTAATAATGTACCCGTTCACGTGGAGCCCGATAAAACCCAACTGATCAGTGGTTGCACAATAGGTGCCGTACCCGACCAACTATAGCACGGATCAGTAGAGTAAAATATATACTATATATAATGCATGCTGGACTCCTGGAATCATGCTCTAAACCTTTTGGAGTGACGTAAGGTAGTTGCACCTTTTATTAACATTATGGACATCATACCATGAATATGAACTTCACTAGGACTCAAGGATTATACATACTTTCTTAGAATAACTTTTTAAGGAAAGAACAACATTGACCACCTTAGTTGCTAGGAGTAGATTCATTATGAAAAACGTATCGTTTATGTTCGTTTCACTTTAGATCATGTCAAAAGAATGAAGGAAGTGCCTTAACATACCTTAACCAAGTTGAGTACTTAATACCTTTCAAGCAACTCTTCAAACAAGCCAACTCAACCTATCATATCATAAGGAGATTCAAAATCAGTGTTGAGCAAAGGCTAAGTCTGTAACTTAAGCTAGTATCTCGTTTACGTAAAGTCGGGCAACATCTCCCCTGTAACAAGGCCCTCCTACAATACCATATACCAACAACACCTAGAAAAAAAATAGTAACAACATGTATGCATTATTTCCCAACCTTATCTCCACCACAATATATCACAAAATAGCCTACACACCCTAATCACTTCATATATGAAATGACAACAAAAGTAGTGTCAAACAACCTTAAAAAAAAATAACGACGAACAACTAGCCCAACATTCCGTAATTATGTGTTGTTTTCCCACACCTTTTATCCTCCAAAACTCCATAAAACATTAGCACAAGAGGCCACCACGAAACAGCCCACAAACAGTCCAGTATAAGTCAAATAACTCGAACTCACGACTTCCGATCACCGTCCCGTGAGTTCTAACTATTAGGAAACACATTTATCAACCTTCCTTGATATTTGAACACTTAAATACAGATATTAAATGTCTCGTAACTATGAACTATCTTCCAAAATTGTAATTACAAAGAAAAAAGAGAGGCAATATAATGACACTTACGTCGCAGGGATCGTTTTGATGTTATCGCTTCTCGATTTCATGCCCGGGATGATAATCTTCTTTGAAACCCTAGAAGATAGATTAAGGATATTTTTATGGGTGTTCTCTGGTCGTGTTATACTGAAAAATGAAGAGAAATCTTACCTATGACTTATATATATCAACTTTGGAAAAGTCAAAGAGGTGCTAGCTTGGCACCCTAGCATTGGCCCATCTTCCGACGCTAATATCTTTTTATTAGGATGTCTTATGAACGAACAGTTAAGAGCTTTAGAAACTAAATTCCAAGACCTTAAATTTGGTATATAATATTTCCCAATAAGACCTCATATAACACACGAAATGTATTACTCAAAAAGCTTTAGTGACCCACCTACTTGTCACTTATGATGTTTGTGCAGTCTCACGAAACTGCAAATATCTCTCTACTCCTATGTCGTATCGATGAATAGTTTAATAAATTGGAAACTAGACTTGTATATATTCAATTTGGTTGGTAAATCATCTAATACTTCCAAGAATATTGGGATAAAAGCTTAGTTACATTTGACCTAATTTTCAACACATTTATGAATGTAACTGGTGATGACCTTTTTCAAATTTTGTTCCAAAACTCGCTTGACTTCAAAACATAAAACATGAATATCATATTACTAAAATAACTCATAACATAATCTCTTTATAATGTTAATCACCCTAGTGTCACCCCAAAAGTACATGTTATAACATTCCAACTTGTTGACTTTTGTCGAAACTTATTTTCTTCAATTGGTTTAGCTTCTAAGCCATCCAACCATATTGGTAATAACTTTATGTTCTTTAAAAGATGATGTCGTTTCAGAGCTTACATCAATTGACTTATGATGTATTCTCACATACGAAACTATAGGGTGTAACAGGCAGGATTTTCAGGATGCTCCACCACTAGTGCCAACTGTTGTACCTAATGTTGCCTTACCTGCAGACGCAATGACAAGGTTTTGAGTGTGTTACATGCATTGGTGCCTACTCAGGGTGGAAGTTCATCTCCTCAGGTTGCTTTACAAACACAAGCACCTGCACAAACTCAGACTTTCAGAAATAAGGAAGTATCCCTACAAGAGTTCTTGAAATTGAAATCACAAAAATTCACAGGTTCTGATAATTCAACAGATCCTCAAAGTTTCTTGGATGGGACACTCAAGGCATTACATGCTCTAGGATGTTCTAGTGAGAGAGCCATGGAGCTCGCAACATACAAACTATAAGATATGACCAATACCTGGTATGAAACTATGTTGCTAGGAAGGCCAGCAGGAGCAACACCACTGACATGGGACGAGTTCACTAAGTTTTTCATGAATCATTTTCTTCCAGACAACCTGATGCAAAAATATGCTAGAGACTTTGATAGATTGGTTCAGACTCCAGATATGGATGTGTCAACATATAACACCAAGTTTTGTAAGCTGGATAGATATGCTCCATACTTAGTGCCTACCGAAGAAGATCGAGTTCAGAGGTTCGTTGTTGGATTGGTTGGTCGATTATACACTACAGCAACCCCACAAATGAAGACTTTATCCTACTCCGATACAGTCGACCTTGCTAGAAAAATTGAAAACAAGGGACGTGATGAGCGTGCAACTAGTGATTTACGTAAGAAGGCCAAGATATGAGGGTCTTTCAGTGGCGTTTTAGTGAAAATCGAAAAGCAGGAAATTAGGGACAACAACAACAGGATTCTCAGACAGGGACACACATATCTTCACAGACCACATACAAACTACATTACAGAAAGGGTACTAGGGGACCGTCAGTATCTGAACATCGTAATTCTGGGCAGATTTATGCCACTACTCCAGTCTGCTAGACCTGTGGTAGATCACATTTGGGACAATGTCATATTCCAATGGGAGAGTGCTTTCGGTGTGGCCAGTTGGGACACCACTTGAGGGATTGCCCTCAGCCTCCGAGGAATTTCAACCAGTCTTCTATTTAGTCAGCTGCGCCTACTCAGGCTGATCATAATACTTCAGGTGCCACAGGTATAGGAAATAGAGGTCGAGGTGCTGGAGACCGTGCTACTATGAATCAAGGAAAAGGGAATGCTGGTAGAGGTCAGGCGAGAATTTTTTCATTTACTAGACATGATGCTCAGGCCTCGATGCTGTGGTTACAAGTATTCTTTCTGTCTGTTTATTTGATGCACTTGCGTCGATTGATCCGGGATCTACTCACTCCTATGTGTCCTCGTACTTTTGTTTGAGGTTTAGTAGACAACCTGAGCTATTGAATGATCCTTTTCTAGTTGCTACTCCTCTTGGAGAGTCTCTATTAGCTGAATACGTGTATCGTGCTTGGTAGATATGGGTTTAGGGTAGAGATACTCTAGCTGATCTTATTATACTTGATATGATTGACTTTGACATGCTGATGGGAATGTATTGGTTATCTTCTAGCTATGCTATCGTCGATTGTCATGCAAAGCTAGTCAAGTTTGAGATACCAAACGAACCTAGTTTTGTTCTAAAAGGGGGTCAGGTTTCAGAGACTTGCAAAATTGTATCTTTTATGAAGGCTCAACGACTTCTAAAGAAAGATTGCTTTGGTCTCTTAACTATTGTAAATTACACAAGAAAGGAAACAATTAGTATAGAAAATGTACTAGTAGCGGGAGAATTTTCTGATGTATTTCTTGAGGATTTACCAGGGTTGCCTCTAGTACGAGAAATAGACTTTGGTATTGATTTTCCACCTGACAAACATCCCATATCGATACCGCCATATCAGATGGCACCAACAGAGTTGAAGGAGCTAAAATAACAATTGCAGGATTTGTTAGATAAGGGTTTTATCAGACCGAGTATATCTCAATGGGGTGCACCAGTACTGTTCGTAAAGAAGAAGGAGGGATCCCTGAGAATGTGCATTGACCACAGGCAGTTGAACAAGATAACAATATGCAATAAATATCCTTTGCCTCGTATAGATGACATGTTTGATCAGTTACAAGGAGCTGCCCACTTTTCAAAGATTGACCTCCGTTCTGGTTATCATTAGCTTAGAAACAAAGATGAAGATATTTCTAAGACTACTTTCAGAACTCGATACGGGCACTATGAGTTCCTTG
The DNA here is from genome assembly GCA_005239525.1 of Nicotiana knightiana. Classification (NCBI taxonomy): domain Eukaryota; kingdom Viridiplantae; phylum Streptophyta; class Magnoliopsida; order Solanales; family Solanaceae; genus Nicotiana; species Nicotiana knightiana. The sequence goes on from ML429361.1 coordinate 162,640, forward strand.
TGATGCATTTCAGTCTGACTAATGCTCCAGCAGCATTCATGGATTTAATGAATAGGGTGTTCAAGCCGTTTCAGCATAGATTTGTAATAGTATTTATTGATGCTATCCTGATATATTCTCGTAGCCAAGGAGAACACGAGAATCATCCAGGACTGTGTTGCAGACATTGCGAGAACATCGACTTTTTGCTAAGTTCTCAAAGTGTGAATTTTGGCTAGACTCGGTATCATTTATGGGGCATGTTGTATCCAAATATGGAATTATGGTAGATCTTAAGAAGACAGAAGCTGTGCAGAAATGGACCAGACCTACTTCTCCTACAGAGATTCGCAACTTTTTAGGCTTAGTAGGCTATTACAGGCGTCTTGTGCAGGATTTCTCCAGAATGCAAAGTTTCAGTGGACGGAGGAATGTGAGTAGAGCTTTCAAAAACTCAAAACATGTTTGAAAACTGCACCAATAATAGCCTTACCATCAGGTTCTGGAGGATTTTCAGTATTTTGTGATGCCTCGAGGGTGGGATTAGGATGTGTTCTCTGCAAAATGGTCATCTTATTGCTTATGCTTCGTGACAATTGAAAAAACACGAGCAAAATTATTCTACATATGATTTGGAGATGGCTGTAGTGGTATTTGCTCTAAAAATTTGGAGACATTATCTATACGGCGAAACTTGTGAGATTTATACTGACCATAAAAGTCTGAAGTATATCTTTCAGCAGAGAGATCTGAATCTTTAGCAGTGTCGGTGGATGGAACTGCTCAAAGACTATGATTGTTCTATTTTGTATCATCCTGGAAAAGCCTATGCGGTGGCTGATGCATTGAGCAGAAAATCTATGGGGAGTTTGGCACATATAGCTCCTGCAAAGAGACCTTTGGCCAAAGATATTCAAAGACTAGAAGATACAGGTATCAGATTCAGTGTCAGAAATTCAGAGGCATTGTTGGATTGTGCTCAAGCTAATTCTTCATTAGTTGAGCGCATTAAGGCCATGTCTCGATCCGAATTCCCCCCAACGGGCTGTGATGGCGCCTAACGCTATTATTGCTAGGCAAGCCAACATTAGCGGATTATGACATCTAAAATAATTAAAACATATACAAAATGTTACTACCATCCATCATACGATACCAATCTCTAACAATAAAAGAAATAAAATGTTATACTGCAACAATAAAAATAAAAAATATACCAATCTCTAGCTACCCAGAATTTGGAGTCACAATTCACGAACTACTAAGAATTCACTACAAGTATTTGGATGAAAGAAAATTTATATCTATTTTGAATTAAAGAAAACAACAACTGAATAATAAGGAAGGAACTCCAGGAATCTGCGGACGTCGGCAGATCTACCTCGTGTCTCCGTGCGGAAGTGTCAGCTCTAACTCGAACTCAGCTCGATCTTAAATCTGGATCTGCACAAGAAGTGCAGAGTGAAGTATCAGTACAACTGACCCCATTGTACTGGTAAGTGTCGAGCCTAACCTCGGCGAAGTAGTAACGGGGTTAGGACAAGACACCACATATAAACATGGACATGTATAATCATGCTAGTAGAAATATCAGCAATTAAAGAGAATAAACATCAAGTAATAGGAAGGGAACATGCAATGGGGAAAATAATAAGACAGAAATAGACAGTGATCAACAACAATTTAAGCAATTAAAACAGAAAGGAAACTTGCACGGCATCACCCTTCGTGCTTTTACTCTCAGCCTCACCAAATAATAATACAAATGCACGACATCACCCTTCGTGGTTTTACTCTCAACCTCACAATATAAGTAAATTATGCACGGCATCACCCTTCGTGCTTTACACTCTTCCTCAAAATATAATTAAATTATGCACGGCATCACCCTTCGTGATTTACACTGTTCCTCACCATATAAATAAATTATGCACGGCATCACCCTTCGTGCTTTACACTCTTCCTCACCATGTAAATAAATTATGCTCGGCTTCACCCTTCGTGCTTTACACTCTTCCTCATCATGTAAATAAATTATGCATGACATCACCCTTCGTGCTTTACACTCTTCCGCACCAGTCACAGAATCATTAACAACAGATAAAGAAGAGTTTCACAAGAAATCAATGTTTCATCGTAATTACTTTCACACTTTGATACCTCAACCTCAAATCAATATTCACAATGTTATTCATCTCGGTAGAACCGGGTACAAATCTTCTAACATTTCACTAACAACAATAATCATAGATGATAGGATTTGAGACAACAAGAAAAACAACAATTAACCTTCACTCGCATGTTATGACGTGACCACAACGTATAGGTACTCGTCACCTCACCTATACATCGTATTTAGAAACAAAACATGTAGCACGTAGTCAAAAAATACCTATTCCCTCAAGCTAAGGTTAAACACAACACTTACCTCGATTTCGCAGGCCACTCACTGCTCAAGCACAACTTTTCCTTTAGAATTCACCTCCAACCCACTCGTATCTAATCACAATTAGTTTAGTATCATTAATTATTTCTAAAGGAACTAACTTTAATGCACAATTATGGTTTTCCTTAGTTTTTCCAACAAAAGACAAAAATTGACCCCGGGCCCGCTTGGTCCAAACTCGAGGTTCGGACCAAAATCCGTTTATCCATTCTCCCCCGAGCCCGGATATACAATTGGTTTTTGAATCCGACCTCAATTCGAGGTCTAAGTTCCCAAATTTTGAAATTCCTAAGTTCTGCCCAAAAATCCCTAATTTTTACCATGAAAGCCCTAGATTCTAGGTTGAAATCTTGTTAAAAGTAGTAAGAGATTGAAAGGAATTAGTTAAGAATCACTTACCTATGATTCGGAGAAGTTTGGGTCTTTGGAAAATCGCCTATGGAGGTTTAGGATTTGAGAGAATTGAAAAATGGGTGAAAATACCGTCTAAGTCCCACTTAACAGGCTGCAGATGTCGCAATTGCGACTGGAGCTTCGCATTTGCGAAGCTCGCAAATGTGAGAAGGAGATCGTAAATGCGAACCTTCACATTTTCTGCTGCCTTCGCATTTGCGACTTCTGGTCATCCTGGCAATCTTTGCATTTGCGAAGAGAAATCTCGCATTTGCAAGAATCACATTGGCCCAGGCCCTTCGCAAATGCGATAAAATTCTCGCATTTCCCATGGCTGCCTGACTAGCAATTGTGATGCCTGATCACCAGATACACCAGCTATGATTTCTAAGTTCTAAACACTCCGTAGCCTATCTGAAACTCACCCGAGCCCTCGGGGCTCTAAACCAAACATGCACGCAAGTCTAAAAATGTCATACAGACTTGCTGGTGCGATCAAATTACAAAAATAACATCTAAAACTACAAATTTAGCATCAAAACTCATGATTTTCTCAAGAACACTTCAAATTCACTATTTTCTCAAATGGACGTCTGATTCACGTCAAATGAACTCCTATTTCCACCAACTTTCACAGATAGTGCTTGAATATCATAACAAACCTGTACTGGGCTACAGAACCAAAATACGGGCCCGATACTAACAATTTCAGACATTAATTCATTTCTTTATTTCCTTTGAAATTTCAGCACAACAATTTTCTTCAAAAATTGATTTCTAAAGCTAGGGACCTCGGAATTCAATTTCGGGCATACGCCCAAGTCCCATATTTTACTGCAGACCTCTCGGGACCGTCGGAACACGGGTTCAGGTCCGTTTACTCAAAATGTTGACCAAAGTCAACTAAAAATTAAATTTTTAACTCTAAAAATTATTATTTCTCATATTTTCACATAAAGGCTTTCCGTATTTACGCCCAGAATGCGCACGCAAATTGAGGTGAATAAAAATAATATTTTTAAGGCTAACGAGCCTGAAATAGAGGTTTAGTTCATAAGATGACGCTTTGGGTCATCACAATCTCCACCTATAAAACAACCGTTCGTCCTCGAACGGACATAGAAAAGTATCTGAACTGGAGAACAAGTGAGGATATGTACTCCGCATGTCCGACTCGGACTCCCAACAGGCTGGCCTCTCCACTGCACTCGAACTGAAGGGTATCTCTTTGACCTCAACTGACGAACCCGTCGGTCTAGAATGGCTACCGGCTCCTCCTCCTAAGTCAAATCCTTTTGCAATTGGACAGAGCTGAAATCTAACACGTGGGACGGGTCACCATGATATTTTCGGAGCATAGATACTTGGAATACCGGATGAAATGAGGATAACCCTGGAGGAAACACAAGTCTATAAGCTACCTCCCCCACTCTCTTGAGAATCTCAAATGGCCCGACATACCTAGGGCTCAACTTGCCCTTCTTCTCGAACCTCATAACACCCTTCATGGATGATACCCGAAGTAATACCCTCTCTCCGACCATGAATGCTACATCACGAACCTTACGGTCGGCATAACTCTTTTGCCTGGACTGAGCTGTATGAAGTTGATCTTGTATAATCTTGACCTTGTTTAAGGCCTCCCGAACTAAGTCTGTGCCCAGTAACCGAGCCTCTCTTGGCTCAAACCATCCAACTGGCGATCTGCACCGTCTACCAAATAATGCCTCATAGGGAGCCATCTGAATGATCGATTGGTAGATGTTATTGTAGGCAAACTCCGCTAACGACAAAAACTGATCCCAAGAACCTCCAAAGTCAATAACACAGGTGCGAAGCATGTCCTCCAAGATCTGAATAGTACGATCGGACTGCTTGTCCATCTGAAGATGAAACACTGTGCTCAACTCAATTCGTGTACCCAACTCACGCTGAACTGCCCTCCAAAAGTGCGAGGTAAACTGCGCACCCCGATCAGAAATGATAGATATGGGCACACCATGAAGGCGAACAATCTCTCGAATATATATCTCTGCCAACCGTTCCGAGGTATAAGTACTTGCCCCCGGAACAAAATATGCTGATTTAGTCAACCTATCCACAATAACCCAAATGGCGTCGAACTTCCTCTGAGTCCGTGGGAGTCCAACAACGAAGTCCATAGTGATACGCTCCCACTTCCACTCAGGAATCACTATCTGCTGAAGCAAACCACCAAGTCTCTGATGCTCATACTTCACCTGTTGACAATTCAAGCAACGAGCCACGTAAGCAACAATATCCTTCTTCATCCTTCGCCACCAATAATGCTGCCGCAAGTTTTGGTACATCTTGGCAGCACCTGGGTGAATAGAATACTTATAACTGTGAGCCTCCTCAAGGACCAACTCACGAAGCCCATCAATATTAGGCACACACACTCGAACCTGCATCCTCAAAATGCCGTCATCTCCAACTGTAACCTGCATGGAACTACCGTGCCGAACTGTGTCCCTAAGGACCATCAAATGCGGGTCATCATCCTGCCGATCTTTGATACGCTTGAATAACGAAGATCGAGCGACTGTACAAGATAAAGCATGACTTGGCTCTGAAATGTCTAACCTCACAAACTGATTAGCCAAAATTTGAATATATGAAGCTAACGGCCTTTCACCGACTGGAATGAATGCAAGGCTGCCCATACTCACTGCATTCCTACTCAATGCATCAGCCACCACATTGGCCTTTCCCGAATGATACAATATAGTGATGTCATAGTATTTCAATAGCTCTAACAATTTCGTATGCCTCAAATTGATATCCTTCTGATTGAACAAATACTGAAGGCTGCGATGATCCGTGAAAACCTCACATGACACGCCATAAAGATAGTACCTCCAAATTTTCAACGCGTGAATAATAACTGCCAACTCTAAGTCATGGACATGATAATTCTTCTCATGAACCTTTAACTGCCGAGACGCATATGCAATCACCCCGCCCTCCTGCATCAATACCGCTCCGAGCCCAACACGGGAGGCATCACAATATACCATGAAAGATCCTGAACCTGATGGTAACACCAACACCGGTGCTGAA
>ML429363.1:0-30729 GCA_005239525.1 Nicotiana knightiana
TATATATATATATATATATATATATATATATATATATATATATATATATATATATATATTTATCGATCGGGCTGCACGCCGCGGCGATATAGTGCTTGGGCAGTAGGAGCCCCTCTGGAGTCTGCACACCCCAGTGAGCACAGTCGACTATATATTTATGGATCGGGTTGCTCGCCGCAACAGTTATTATAAGGTTCCTATTGAGCGTGAGTGCTAAGTGTGAGTGTTGATTGATCAGAATTGAGTCACGAGTGATAGAGAGGCCTGCCCGAGGGGCTATATATATGAGTGATACTTTTTCCGGAGGGGCTTGTTTTATGAAATTACTGTTTTCACTCTTCTTTTATACTGAACCTCTATTGAAAATGTTGAACAAATGTTTAAAACAACTTTCATTGAAACTGAAGGTTTTACGAGATGCTCGGAATTTAATTACTGATTTGATCTTGTTATTTCCACCGAGGTTTATATGTTATTAGATTTATATGATTTTAAATACTCGTCACTGCACTCGGTCTTTAGTTATAATTGTTGCTTACTGAGTTGGCGTACTCACCTTACTCCCTACACCTTGTGTGCAGATTCAGGTGCCATGGCATCAGGGTGAGAGCTGATATGCTTCTTTCGGATTATTCTGGAGATTTGCGAGGTAGCTACATGGCGTCCGCAGCCTTGCCTTTCTCCTTCCTATCTTTTAGCATTTACTATTTCTTAGACTCATCTTGTATTAAGTAGACAATATTAGACTTGTATTTTTAGTTGCTCATGACTAGTGACTCCGGGATCGGGATGTGTTTAAATGCTTTTACCTGCCTTTACTTGTTTTGAAATGCTTAAACGGAAATTTTATGAAATATCAGATTAGTAATGAATTAAATGAAAAGTTCCTTTATGCTATACGTAGTGAATTAGCTAACCTAGTATCATGATAGGCGCTATCACGGCCAGGGTGGTTTTGGGGTCGTGACATGAACTTAAATAACATATATGTTCTAAGTACAAATGCGGAAGTTAAACAACCAACCGTCTATGACATTTCCCTGAATCTGGTGTCACAAGTTCACGAGCTTCTAAAGTAATACAAATAAAGGTCTGAAATAAGTACAAGGTTGTCTGAATGAAGTTGTACAACTAAAAGAAAAAGAGGATGGGGACTGCAGGGGCTGCGGGCGCTGAACAGCCGTACCTCAAGTCTCCGCAAATATCCGATCCGAGCTCACTAATGACCGCCGCTGGGACCGTCTCAAAAATCTGCATAATGTGCAGAGTGTAGTATCAGTACTACCGACCCCATGTACTGGTAAGTGCCGAGCCTAACCTCGACGAGGTAGTGACGGGGCTAAGGCGTGGCACATATACAAAACAACCTGTATGCATCATATAAAATGACAGAATAATAGAATTACTTAATAGAACCAAACAGCCAACTGAAACTGATAACCACAGCCTCTAGAGTGACACAGTATCGTCCAGAGTTACCAATCCTTACTATATCAGATAATGAAAGAAATGCAGCTCAGGAAATAGAAACATATAGTTTTTGTCACGGCGCGCAACCCGATCCCACCAAACAACACAAAATCCTACCCTATTCCACCGTAACAATAACAATAACAGTATATATATATATATATATATATATATATATATATATATATATATATATATATATATATATATATATATATATATATATATATATATATATATATATATATGTTGCGGCGCGCAACCTGATCCCACCATATATCAATATTAATATGATAATTCACCCTTATTATACCATATCAATCCACCCTTATTCCTCATGTTGCGTCGTGCAACCCGATCCCACCATATAAACATATTCACCCTTATTCCTCCATATCAATCCTCCTTTATTCCTTTTGTTGCAGTGTGCAATCTGATCCCACCATATCAGTACCAAACACTCAATGTACACAGTCAATTAGTAGTCTGCATCGCAAGGCCTTTACGAGAAATAAATACCGAACTAAACCAAGAAAAAGAAACCTTTATCAATAAACAATCTACTCAAATAATACTACACAGCGAGACCAATCCAGCAATTTACAATTTAAAAGGTGCCAACAAGTCGAATTAAGCAAATAGCAGGGATTAGGGGACCTATGGGAAGAGCTAACATAGTTAAAAGGATAAGATATTGATTAACACGGAGCAGTTAAGTATGGAAAGCATTTAGAGCATATAACAAGTAAGACATGGAAGTACACATTAAAGAAAACCAGTAAATCAGGGAAAATAGATAATTTGGCGTCCTATAAGCACTCTTCACCTCGCATATACGCTGCTCACATGGATTTCACATAATCACATAGTCTGAGGGTTCCTAATTCCCTCAAGTCAAGGTTAGACACAACACTTACCTCGATCCACAGGCCACTCACTGCTTAATTACCTCTTTTCCTCTAGTTTCCACCTCCGAACCACTCGTATCTAGCCATAATTAACTTTATAACATCAAATATTTCTAAACAAATCATTTTCAATACATAAATTTAGGTTTCTAAAACTTTCCCCCAAAAATTAAAAAATCGACCCCGGGCCCGCTTGGTCAAAACTCGAGGTTCGGACCAAAACTCATTCATCCATTCACCCCCGAGCCCGAATATGTAACTAGTTTTGGAATCCGACCCCAAATCGAGGTCTAATTTCCAATTTTCCAAAAATCCCTAATTCTATCCAAACTCCCAATTTCTACCATGGAAATCCTAGATTTTAGGTTGAAATCTTGTAAAATGAAGTGAAAGATTGAAAGAAACAAGTTAGGAATCACTTACCTATGATTTGGGGAAGAAGTGGTCTTTGGAAAATTGCCTAGAGGTTTTCTTGTTTGAAAGTTTTGAAAAATGGGCAAAAATCCCGTCTAAGTCAAGTTTTACCAGCTGCAGATGTCGCAGGTGCGACCGGAGCTTCCCAATTGCGAAGCTCGCAAATGAGAGAAAGGTATAGCAAATGTGAACCTGTCACATTTCGGTTGCATTCACAAATGCGAATAATTCGTTCGCAATTGCGAACATCAAACTATGGCAAATACGACACTAACCTCGCAAATCCGAGAGTCCCCAGTCCCAGCCCATGCTCGCAATGTTTCTTCTCAAATGCGAGGCTTGCGAGATCTGCAGACCTGAAGCACACCAGCTAATTTTCCTCAGTTCATTTCACTCCGTAGCCCACCCGAAACTCACCCGAGCCCTCGGGGATCCAAGCCAAACGTGCACACAAGTCTAAAAACATCATACGAACAACTGGACGTCCGAATCGCGTCAAATCAATTCCGTTTTTCACCAAATTTCATAGATAAGATATAAATATTATTTTGGACCTTTATCGGGTTTCGGAACCAAAATACAGCTATGATACAAACAAGATCAAACATTAACCAAATTCTTAAAATCATTAGATTTTTAGTCTTTCAATTTTAACAAAATATCTCGAGCTAGGGACCTCGGAATTCGATTCCGGGCATACGCCCGGGTCCCATATTTTATTACGGACCCAACGGAACCGTCAAATCACGGGTCTAGCTCCATTTACCCAACACGTTGACCAAAGTAAACTAAAATTAACTTTTAAGGAAAAAAATATTACTTTCGTCCTTTTTAAACATAAAAGCTTTCCGAAAATGCGCCCGGACTGCGCACGCAAATTGAGGAGGTTAAAAATGGGATTTTTAAAGATAAAGAGCGTGGAATCAAGTTCTAAAACACAAGATGACCTTTTGGGTCATCACATTCTCCACCTCTAAAACAACCGTTCGTCCTCGAACGGACATAGAAAAGTACTTGAACTGGTGAATAAGTTGGGATATCTACTCCGCATGTTTGACTCGGACTCCCAAGTAGCTGCCTCAGCGGGCTGACCTCTCCACTGCACTCGAACTGAAGGATAACTCTTTGATCTCAACTGACGAACCTGTCGGGCTAATATAGTCACCGCTTCCTCGTCATAAGTCAAACCCTTGTCCAACTGGATAGAGCTGAAATCTAACACGTGGGACGGGTCACCATGATACTTCCGGAGCATGGACACATGAAATACTAGATGAACTGCTGATAACCCTGGAAGAAACGCAAGTCTATAAGCCACATCTCCTACTCTCTCGAGAATCTCAAAAGGCCCAATATATGTAGGGCTCAACTTGCCCTTCCTTCAAAACCTCATGACACCCTTAGTGGGTGACACCCGAAGCAACACCCTCTCCCCGACCATGAATGCCACATCCCGAACTCTACGGTCGGCATAACTCTTTTTCCTGGACTAAGCTGTACGAAGTCGATCCTGTATAAACTTGAACTTGTCCAAGGCCTCCTGAACTAGATTTAGTACCCAACAACCGAGCTTTCCCATGGCTCAAACCACCCAACTGGAGACCTGCACCGTTTACCATATAATGCCTTGTGGGGAGCCAACTGAATGCTTAACTGGTAGCTGTCATTGTAGGTGAACACTGCAAAGGGAAAGAACTGATCCCATGATCCTCCGAAGTCTATAACACAATCATAGAGCATATCCTCCAAGATCTGAATAGTACACTCGCACTGCCCGTTCGTCTAAGGATGAAATGCTATGCTCAGCTCAACCTACATACCCAACTCATGTTGTACTGCCCTCCAGAAGTGAAAGGTGAACTGCATACCTCGATCAGAAATGATAGACATGGGCACACCGTGAAGACGAACGATCTCACAATTATAAATCTCTGCCAACCGCTCTGAAGAATAGGTGACTACCACAGGAATGAAGTGTGCTGACTTAGTAAGCCTATCCACAATGACCCAAATGACGTCGAACTTCCTCTGAGTCCGTGGGAATCCAACAACAAAGTCCATAGTGATATGCTCCCACTTCCACTCAGGAATCTCTATCTGCTGAAGCAAACCACCGGGTCTCTAATGCTCATACTTCACCTACTGACAATTCAGGCACTGAGCTACATAAGCAACTATTTCCTTCTTCATCCTCCTCCACCAATAATGTTGTCGCAAGTCCTGGTACATCTTGGCGGCGCCCGGGTGAAGAGAATACTGAGAACTGTGAGCCGCCTAAAAAATATACTCACGAAGCCCATCAACATTAGGAAGACACACGAGGCCCTGCATCCTCATAACTCCATCATCTCCAACAGTAACCTGCTTGGCACCATTGTGCCGCACTGTGTCCCTAAGGACCAACAAATGAGGGACATCATACTGCCGATCTCTGATACGCTCAAACAAGGAAGATCGAGCAACTGTGCAAGCTAGAACAAGGTTGGGCTCTCAAATATCAAACCTCACCAACTGATTGGCCAAAGCCTGAACATTTGATGCTAGCGGCCTCTCATGGACTAGAATGAACGCAAGGCTTCCCATACTTGCTGCCTTCCTACTCAATGCGTTGGCCACCATATTGGTCTTCCCGGTATGATACAAGACAGTGATATCATAGTCTTTCAATAGCTCCAACCACCTCTTATGCCTAAAATTGAGATCCTTTTGCTTGAACAAATATTGAAGGCTGCGATGATCCGTGAAAACATCACACGATACGCCATAAACCTTTAACTGCCGAGACGCATATGCAATCACCCTGCCCTCCTACAGCAATACTACTATGAGCCCAACACCGGAGGCATCACAATATACCGTGTAAGATCCTGAACCTGATGGTAACACCAACACTGGCGTTGTAGTCAAAGCTGTCTTAAGCTTCTGAAAGCTTGCCTCACATTCGTCTGACCATCTGAACGGGGCACTCTTCTGGGTCAACCTGGTCAACGGGGCTGCTATAGATGAAAACCCCTCGACAAATCGACAGTAATAACCCGCCAAACCGAAGAAGCTCCTGATCTCCATGGCTGAAGTGGGTTTAGGCTAGTTCTTAACTGCCTCAATCTTCTTAGGATCTACTTGAATACCCTCTACTGATACAACGAGGCCCAAGAAAGCTACTGAATCCAACCAAAACTCGCACTTCGAAAATTTAGCATGCAACTGACTGTCCCTCAGAGTCTGGAGCACTGTCCTAAGGTGTTGCTCATGCTCTTCCTAACTACGGGAGTATACTAAGATGTCATCAATAAACACAATCACAAAGGAATCAAAATAAGGCTTGAACAATAGGTTCATCAAATCCATAAATGTTGTTGGGGCATTGGCCAACCTAAAGGACATCACCAGAAACTCATAGTGCCATATCGCGTCCGAAAAGCTATCTTAGGGACATCGGATGCCCTAATCCTCAACTCATGGTAGCCACATCTCAAATCAATCTTTGAAAACACCTTGGCACCCTGAAGCTGATCAAATAAATCATCAATCCCTGGCGGGTCTGTAGGAAATACCTTTGGAAACTCATGAACAACAGGCACAAAATCCATAGAAGGAACCTCCGCGCTAGAATCACGAACATAGACCAAATAGGCCAAACACCCCTTCTTGACCATACACCGAGCCTTCATATAAGAAACAACCCTACCGGTAGAATGGCCATGAGTCCCTCTCCACTCTAATCGGGACAACCTCCGCAAGGCTAATGTCATTGTCTTGGCGTGACAGTTCAAGATAGAGTGATAAGGTGACAGTCAATCCATACCCAATATAACATCAAAATCCACCGTATCTAAGAGCAGAAGGTTTATACTGGTCTCAAGACTCCCAGTAGTGACCACCCACGAGCTATATACACGATCTACAACAATAGCATCCCCCACAGGTTTGGACATATACATGGGCACTCAAAGAATCACGAGGCACAACCAAATATTAAGCAAAATAAGATGACACATAGGAGTAAGTCAACCCCAGATCAAATAGAACTGAAGCATCTCTACTGTAAACTGAAACAGTACCTGTAATAACAGCATCGGATGACTTAGCCTCAGGTGTAGCTGGAAAAGCATAACACTGTGGCTGGGCCCCACCACTCTGAACCATATCCCTTGGATGACCTCTAGCTGGCGGGCCTCTACCTCTAACAGTCTGGCCCCTACCTTTGGCTACCTGACCCATGCCTCTGGCTGGCTGAGCAAGCGGTGAAGAACTGGTGCGTGAACCATGGCACAAGAACCTTGATGCTATGGCTGAACACCCAATAATCTCGGAAAGGTCCTTTGGATATGCCCATAATCACCATACTCGAAACATCCATGCTGATACTCTGGTTGTGGAAACAGAGACTGACCCGGACGAGCCGGCTGACCACGATAATAACTCTGAAGAGGAGGTGCTCTGATAGGAGCTAGTGGTGTACTATAGGCTGGCTTCCCAGAAGGAGGCACGTAAGAACCATGACTCCTGATGCACTGTGGTACTCTTGAAGCGTTGAATGGAATGGCCTCGGAGGATGGCCTCTACCAAATGTACCCCTACGTCCAGATAAAGCACCACTAAATCAACTAGAATGATGAGGTCTCTTGTCTGACCCCTAACCTCCCTGTCCAAGAACCATCTCGACTCGTCTGGCGACATCTAGAAAGAAATATCACTCCTAGTGTACTTAGCCATCTTCAACATAATAGGTTGAGAAAGTCCCTCGATAAACCACCTCAATCTCTCTCTCTCTCTTTCTATGTAGGAAGCAGAAGAATAGCATGACGAGCCAGATCCACAAAATGGGTCTCATACTAAGTAACAATCATACTGCCCTGTTGGAGTCGCTCGAACTGACGGCTGCACTCCTCTCTCAAGGTGATAGGAAGAAACTTCTCTAAGAAGAGATGAGAGAACTGGTCCCAAGTAAGAGTAGGCAACCCAGCTGGTCTGGTCAACAAATAATCCATCCACCATTTCTTGGTGGAACCAATTTTCTGAAAAGCAGCAAAGTCGACCCCGTTGGTCTCCAGTATACCCATGTTCCGAAGAACCTCATGAAAAATTTCAAGATACTCCTGGGGATCCTCTGAAGTAGAACCAATGAAATCGGCTGGAAAGAGCTTGGTAAACATATCCAATCCCCATAAGGCCTCAGAAGACATAACTGACCAATCACCGGGTTGTGCCGCAGCAACCGGTTGGACTACTCCGACTGGATGAGCTGCTGGAGTTTGAAATTGGGGAGCCATCTGCCCCAGAGTGTGAGTAGTAAGAGTTTGGGCTCCTCCTCCAGCCTGAGATACGGCTAGTGCCATGGGGAATGCGCTAGTCTGGGACACACTCTCCATAAGGCCCACCAATCGGACCAAAGCATCCTGAAGCACTAGGGTGGCAATAAACCCCTCGAGGACCTGATCTGGTCCGGAAGGAATAGCGTGAGCTGTAACCTCCTCATCGAAATCTACCTGAGGCTCCACAACTGGGGTTGCTGCTTGGGCTCTGGGCTGAGCCCTACCCCTATCTCGGCTTCTGGCACGACCTCGACCTCTGCCCCTCGTAGGACTTTCTGCTGGAGGCCTGGCTTCTAATCAGCTGAAGAAGCGGTGCGCGTTCTCGCCATCTGCGAGAGAATAAGAACATGAGAGTTCAATGAGTACTTGAGAAAACAAAATCGCATGACAGAATTGAATAAAAGTGAAATTTTGTTCCTAAACTTCATAGCCTCTAGGAGATAAGTACAGACGTCTCTATACCGATCCTCCAGACTCTACTAAGTTTGCTCGTGACTCGTGAGTGCGAGCATGTAATTTTTAACCTACCATATACTCCTACACAATTCAATAGATTAATTAGTTTTATAAAATTTTGTTGAATTTCAGTGCTATTTCTGAATCAATTTTGCATTGCATAAACCATAACTTGTCTTTTAAAGTCATAAATGATTTAAAGATGCATAATTCGGTGCATAACTTCAATCATTTTAATGGAAAATTATTCTTCAAATAATTACAAATGTTAATTCATAATATCACCCTTTTAATTAACTCATTAATTAATTTATAATTGGATGAAACTAGGTTAAAACTAATTAGTACATTTTAGAATTTTAATTAGAATTAATTTAATTGGTTTAATTAACCTAAGTTTGCTAAAAAGAGGGTTATAAATCGGTTGGGCCAGTACATCCAAGCCCAAAATTCCCCTCCTAACACCCAATACACTCCAGCCCAAACCCCACACCCGTCCAAACCCCTCACTAACTAAAACGACCCTGTTTTAGCCCCCCTTCATCCCAACCATTGGATCATTTTGATCCAACAGTCCTAAACTACCCCTTTAAAAAGATATAAATATGTCCTAACACCCCCTATCCCTCAAAATCATCTCCATACACCCCTAACATCCCCATCGTCTCTCTCTCTCTCATCCTCGACGTCCGCCACCGCCTTCTTCCACCCGAAAATTGCCTGTCGGTGGCGGAGCTCCACCAAACAACCCCAAAATTTCACCAGACACTCTATTCCTCCCCCTCAATCACCCCACCCATGATTTCTCCAAAACATCTACCAAAACAAGCAATTTTAGATCTAAAAAATAGAAACCCTAGAATCTTTCTACCTGCCGATTCAAAGACCTATAATGGCTCACACTTACATGAGTCGATAGCTCTTGGTGAGAGGTATCAATTCATGTGGGTTTGGACCATTTCTGAACCTCGCTGGAGTCCGGCCAAAGTCCAGCGAGTCAACTTTTCTGGCCAAACGTCGCTCGACCTACCTAGTATTCCTTTTTCTTCCCATTCTTGTATTTGTTTAGTTCAAAATCATGTTTAGTTTGGTTTTAAGAATTATCCTAAATGCTACAGTCTTCTTCTATTTTCCTTTGATTAATTGCTTCCATGCCTGACTAATCGTGTTAGCAATTAGGTTAGTCAACTAATTAGGATTTCACAAATGAAGTTAGAAAAATCCTAATTCAAGGTTTATAACCCATTAATTTTAGGTGTTCCAGATGTTCCTTTGGTTCTTCTTATTCTTGTCTATGTTTTCCGATTAACGCTTAATATGAATCTGCACGTTAGTTCAATTTAGATTAATTTTAATTTCATTACTTAGTTTATGATTTCATTAGTCTTTTCTAGATTTTATTTGATTTTGGAATGATAATATTTGCTTATTTGTTTCCTGTTCAAGTCTGTTTTAGCAATCTTACTTTTCTGAATTTGGTTGGTTTCATGTACCACCCCTCCCTTATTTTCCTTAGTTATTAATTATAATTAATTATTGATTAGTTAGGATGTTGCTTAAAGTTGTTTGATTCTGATAAGTGGTCATGAATTCAAAAACTTCTAGTTAAATTATCAATTTTCTGGTTAACTGTAGCTTAATTTTGGACCCTTAGGTTAAAACAAACTTATTTATCACTTATATAAGTCCATTGATTAGTAATCACACTCAACTAATTGTTAATTTGATTTAAGTGATGACCTTTAAAAGGGACTCTATATAATTAGGCTAGTATATTAAAATACATAACCAAATCCTAATTTAACACAACTAATTAGGTCCAATTACTAAACTAATTACATAATAGGATTAACTAACCCAAGACCTAAAAGAAATCCATCTAAGGTTTAGCTAATTGCCTTATTAAGATTAATTCAACCTCACCTTTCAAAGAGGCATAAGCTTCCAACTACTAGTTAATTACTCAATTAGGGCAAATTAATCAATACTAATCAATCCCTTAACCTTAGATACTAAAGAAGTAATTCTAAAGGTACTAAGGGGTAGTATAGGAACTACAATTAAAGAATCTTGGGTGTAACAACCCAAGAAACTTCTAGAATTAGGAAAATATAATAAAATCAGATTTTAGGGGGTGAAACAGTAACTTTAAAAAGGGATAAGGGCTGTAATTGGTAGGAATGTTCTAGAAGGGAGTACAGATGTCCAATGGGATAAGGTTAGACAGTTGTGCCTGTACTATTTCAGCGTAAATAGGATAAGGAATATGCTAAAAAGATGCTGCCCTAAATTTCCCTATAAAAAGAACTAAGGTATTCTGAAAATACAGGATTCCATAATCTGAAAAATAGACTTTTGAGAGCTGAAAAGACTCTACAAAAAAATCTGAAGATAGAAATTTCACACACACACACACATAGTAGATCTTACACTTAAAAAAACGTAAAAAATATGTTAAATTTGGTCTCCTCTTCAATCTTGGTATTCTGGAACAAGAGTTGTAGCTGTTGATTTTTCGAAGTTATAAGCTTTTGGGTCAAAATCTTGGGTTTTGCTCTTGCTGAATATTCCTAGGTGTTCTTTACTGCTACGTTTATCGCTGCTGCTGCGTTGAACTTTCTTAAGTTTTGATTTTCTTTGACTTTACTTAGTCATACTTTGTTGATTTTTGTAAAGAAGGTATGTAACAATGGTACCTTAATAAAATTTGTTATTTTGAAGCTTAAGAGCATGTCTGTAGTTGTTTCCGGTGTTTTGATCCTTTTGTTAAACTGAAGTTATGAACTCTTGGGCTGATTGTGTTGTTGTTGATATACATTCAGTACTGTTTGATTTCTTTGTTTGACTTTCATGAAAATCTTGCGTAAGAATGTATGTGAATACTTGCTGAAATCTATGGGATATTTTCTGATGTGTGTGAAACCTTGAAGCCCATCTAGAGTTGTATGAATAGAACAAATGTTTAAGTTTCTAGTTGATTGGCATTAAGGAAATGAATCTGACCCTCTAAATGGTACGATTCATTCCAGAAAAATGCACAAATGTGTTATTCCCCTTTTTTTTTTTAGGAAAAAGACATATGTAGTGTAGGCTTTTGAATCATGAGCACTGTTGGCTTGCGCAGGAGCAGTAGTCAGTCTCTTAGTTAGTCAGTTTTCTCTTTGTCTCGTAGTCTTTCTTTAGGGAATTTGTATCTCCTAGTTGAAGGAAATGTAGCAGTGTATTCATTCCATAGACCTTGTATGTTTTTCTCCTTTCCGTTGTTGTAATAAATTGGACTGGACGTTATTAAATTCATTATTCAGCTGCATTTTTTTTATTCCTTAAAAACTGGAATTTTCAAACCCTTCAGAAACTAGAAAAGGAGTTCTATCAATTTGGGCCACGCCTGTCAAAAGTCAACTCAAACTGGGCCAAATTCTCGAAATGGCCCAGTTGGGCTTGATAAAGTCTGGATTCCAGGCCATTGGGCCTGGACCCAGCAATCACATTAAGTAATTTATGATCAGTGTCTTTTATCAGCATAATGTGTATTTAACAAAATTTACTGAAAATAAACTATTTCGCACTACTGAGCCACGAACGAATTTTAAGTCAAATATCAAAAAAGGATAGAATGCGATTCTGAAATTAGCATACCACAACAACATTTTAAGATTGTTTTTTTACAAGTAAAAAACAGCCATGGTCCAATTTTACATGCCTTAGTATTTTCTGATTCAAAGTCTTTCCTAAAAAATGATCAAGTGATTTTTGACTCAAGAAATTTTGTCATTCTAGCCTCAAAAACAACCATTTTGACAGTTTAGGAAAAAATTTTCAAGATTCATGAACCAATCCATTTATATGTATGAAATGCCCTTATTTATCAAATGGATCAAGTAGTAGTGAAACCTTGCATGCTTTGTTATGATACTCAAGTATGCTTATTGTCATATAATTCGAAATGTGTTATCATGTTTATCTCCTTTGCACTTAGAATCCCTCATGTAATCGTTTATACAAATCATGTATCTCCTTTCGCAAATAGCCAAAAATTAGGATTGGCCTAAAGTGATAATTGCTAAAATTGGGCTAAATTTGGCCATAGCCCAAATCCTTATATCTAGATTAGTAAATTTAGTCTTAAAAAAATCTTTAGTAATTTCATATCATTATCTAGAAAAGCTTCCCTAGATTAGTCTCATAACTTAACTTAGGAATTCACTTTAGATATATGAATGTTCAAACACATTTCTTAATTAGATAGTGAATACCTTTAGACTTAGAAAACAAATTAATGATCAAAGTATACGTTCGCGTAACTTTGAATAAAAAACAACTAAAATATTCCTTTTTCTCAAAAATTGTGTATACGTTTACGTAACACAAATAAAGATTAAAATGAACACTCGTAGAGACATCTTTAGGAACGGATTTATAAAATTATCAGAATTACGTACATGCTCGCGTGACGTGATTTCGATTTCTTTTACAACCAAAACAAAAAATACGCGCTTGCGCAACTTTAGTTACTTATTTTGAATTCAGTGTAGAGAATTATGTACACATCCGCGTGACATGATTTTTGACGCATACAATTTCAACGGGTACGCATACATAACCCGTCTTAAGATAATTCTTTAAATACAAATAATGGAATAATAAGAAGCGGTGAAAAATGTAAATGCACATAGGTAATTAAATCAGTAATTAAATAATTTAGGCCGAGTTTAATCATTAAGAGACCGTGCTAGAACCACGGAATTCGGGAGTGCCTAACACCTTCTCCCGAGTTAACAGAATTCCTTACCCGGTCTTCTGGTTCGCAGACTTTTTAAACGTAGTCGAAATTTCCTCGATTTGGGATATTAAAAATAAATGGTGTCTCGGAACACCGTAAAAAATATGGGTGGCGACTCTGAAAATTAAATAAATAATCCCAAATTCGATTATGTCACCTAAATTGGGAAAAACTCCCTTATCCCACCCTTATCGGGAAAAATGAGGCGTGACAGCTCTGGCGACTTTGTTGGGGATTCCGAACCCAGAATCTCTGGTTCATGGTTAAATAATTCGAGCTTTAATATGATTTTACTTGGTTTGTTTAAATTGTTTATATTACTGTCCTTCTATGCCTAATGTGCTAAATGTCATCTATTTACCGCTTTGATATTTATTTGAACTGTATTTAAACAGCCTTCTTAAGCCTCCCTTCTGAGTCTTCTAAAAATTGGTGCACACGTTCGCGTGGCCCGCCTTTCTGTTAGAGGTCATACCAAGTAAGAAGAATGGGGATGGATTAGCCACTAGGCCGGATAGCCTTTCGTGCTACCGGTACGTCGCTCCCACCCCAACTCGAGTTGCCCGCTCGGGTAAGCCAAGTCTATAACAAAACCCTAGGTTTAAACCTAGAATGACAAAATATCATGCTGGATCCCTAGTAGGAACACATATTTGCATCATGTGCATTTTTGACTTAGGGGACTCAACACAGGGGTTGGGTTCGTCTAGAGCAGGTGTACCCGAAAAAAAGACCATCCTGATGCATCCTACTCATTGTGCGCATTATTTGTCTCAACTTTTTTGTTAACCGGCTAAAGAAAGAAATAAAATAACAGCAAAACCAAGAGTGGGGGAGATCAGAAATTTACCAATTTTGAAAAAAAAACCTGATATCTGAAAATACCTCGAAACTCCGTCAAAATTTTTCGAAAAAAAAAATAGAAAAAGAATTTCAAAATAAGTGAAAATGAGTCAAAATCATATTTTTTAGAGTTATGTCAAAACTGACCGAACTACGTGGGTCTGATTCTCACCGGATGTGAGATACGTAGGCAAACCTTATCGGTGCCGACCCCACTTTTCAAAAAACAAACAAAAATAAGTTTATTAGTCAAAATAAAACTGACCCAGCTTCGTTTAAGTCTTGTACCATTCTTGCCAAAATAGCCCTAGAACACTTTACATTGTCGAAAGTCTATTTTCGTTATGAACGGACGTGTCTGTCAGTTTTCCTAGAAAAGTACCATGCTTCGGCCCCAAAACTTCATTCAAAAGTAAGAAAGGGGCCACTTTTGCAAAAATTGTCATTTCTGTCAATATTGCGCAAATATCCATTTTTGGGAGAGGTGTCTTTTGAAAAAATAAAATTGGTCTTTGTAAAAAGAATTTGTTGGTTTTCTCTTTTAAAACTAAAAGCAATCCTTACCTTACCCGTTCGCAGGTACAAAATGACTATTGTCCAGAATTTGCAACTGAATATCATAGAGGAAGCTCCCCTACAACTCTGAATGTGGTGGCATGACCTAGACGAAGAGGGTAAAGAATGGGTAAGTGAACAATTGGGGCCTCTCGTTGACATCATGAAGGTGAAGCCAAGAAATGACTTAATCAAGGCTTTAGTAACTTTCTGGGATCCAGTTCATAATGTATTCTGTTTCTCAGGTTTCGAGCTCACTCCTACCCTGGAAGAGATAGCAGGGTATACAGGTTTCAGACGGAACTTAAGGAACCAACAAATCAACTTCCCGAGGCCCATGTCAGTGCGCTGTTTCAATTATTTCCTATCCATTAGCAAACAACTCAGAAAGAGTCGGGTGGTTGATGGCTGTTGCACGTTCTTTTTCTTGTACTCTAGATACGGCTTTCTAGACGGGTTTGAAACACATGAAAAAGGGCTAAAGAACAAGCAAGACAAGGATACCTGGAAAATCCACTGCCGAATAGCCTTCATAATGGCATTCCTGGGTGTAATGGTCTTTCCAAATGCAAAAGGGACCATTGATGTTCGTGTGGCTAGAATCACCCAGGTTTTGACTGAGAAAAAAGATCACACTTTATCTCCGCTCATACTATCTGATATTTACCGAGCTTTAACGCAGTGCAAGTCGGGGGAAACATTCTTCGAAGGTTGCAACATTATTCTCCAAATGTGGTTAATCGAACACCTTCACCGTCACTCGAGATTCATGAGCTATGGTCTTGAAAAAACCAATTTCATCAAAAGTTATGAAGAAAAAGTAAAATACAACAATTCTTAGAGGGAGTTGAAGCTTGGATCGACCATCTGAGAACTGTACGGGCAAGTCAGATAGAATGGACCCTAGGATGGCTGCATGTTAGAGAGGTCATACACTTGTCGGCTACAAGAAATCATTTGCTATTAATGGGTCTAAGAAGTGTTCAACCCTATGCACCTTAAAGGGTTTTGAGGCAGTTGGGCCGGTATCAAATAGTACCCGAGGAAGAAGATTTGAGCACCCAGGTCATTGAATTACACCCTGAAGCTCCATTACCCGAGGCCTTAATTCAACAAAGCTGGAATGGGTGTCGGTATTTGAAAGAAGATACTCAAGTGCTTGACCTTGTTAGAGGTGAAGTAGATCCGGGTTATGCATCATGGTTTGAGAAAAGAAATTGCATTAATGAAGAACCCGAAATCGAGTCAGAAAGGCCTTCCAAAAGGCCTCATGTTCAAGCTTTTGATGATAAGATTCAAGAAAGGTTGGCTCGGGGAGAAAAGGAAAAGGGGTATCAGGCCACCATCCATGCTCTGAAGAAAAAATTAAGGAACCTTGAGTTCGACAATGAGTTGCAAGAACAGGTAGTTGAAAGCAAAAAAGGACGTATGACCCAAGAGAACAAGGGGCTCCGTGCCCCACTCCGGAGTTTGAAAATAGATGCTGAAACAACGATGAGGAGTGAAAGTGATGAGAAAATCATTAGCAACTTGAGGACGAAGGTTCATGAGTATCCATTTGATTTTACCAAAGCTGAAAAGGACCTCCTAGATGCCCAAACAAAGTTAGAAAAGGGGGCAGAAGAACAGACTCATCATTTGAGGCAGAAGTATAGCAAAGAAATGGCAATCCTGAAGGAAAAATTGTTTGCCATGGGGAATGTAATGGTCCAACAAACTAAAGACTTCAAAACAGAAATGGAGCACTGTTATGCACGAATCTACCAATTTGAAGGAACCGTGCAACAACTACAGGACCAGAAAAATGCAAATGCCCAAGTATTGGAAGCCCGAGCACAACAAATAGGGCGCGTGCTTCGGGAGAAAGGGGTCATCAGGAACAGGATCAAAGCAATATCTGACAACGTTGTGCAAAAATGTCACGAATGTGAGAGCATGACTACCTCCATGTTTTTTGCCTCTATGATGACTTTCGTCCACCAGGTGATGGATGATTTGGATCGAATTCAGGGAGATATTGCACACAGGCATGCCCAGAGACCAGCCAATGCACCACAGGCCCCGAGAAGACAAGCAAAAGCCCTCCTTTACTTTTGATGTTTTAGTTTTCGAGTCTGTATTTTATTGCTTTCTAGAATGTTATGGTTGGTCTAGAGTCTGTATTGTTTCTTTTATGGTTGTCAGTATTTCAAACTGCTTGTAAGGAAAACTAAAGAGCTATCTTTAGTAATGAAAATTGCACCTTGTCACTCTACATCTAGTCTTTTGAACTATGTGATGATCTGATTCATGTGGCGTCATGATACGTAGGCAGTCCACATAGGATTCAATCATAACCCTAAAAGAAAATAATCAAGAAAGAAAAGAGTGAAACATTAAAGCTGGGATGAAACACACAGCCGTCGCAAACATTTTAGAAAAATGTTTGACTGCTTGGATGCATTGCATCCCAACGTGTGATTCCCTATATGTTAATATCTCAAACTAACATGTTTTCTGTCTACTCTTAAGGTTCTTACTTTTAAGGTGGTAAGTTTTTGGGGTGGTATTCTGGGGACACACCACTATTTTACAAAGTACAAAGGAAGCATTGCAATGGCATCTGAAAGTCATCTGTCTATTGTCGAACCTGAAGATAGCCCCGCATCGGTTATCCCACAGTCTGAATCAGCAGTTGTCGAAGAGAATAGGAGGCTGAGATGCCGCATGTTCGAAATGTGGGATGCCTTGTCTAATGGCAGGGAGATGCCTAGTGCTATCCCCGGTTTCCCTGAGTTGATCCCGAGAACAGAAGGGACCACTAATGTTCCAATTTTAGCACCTAAGAATGCCATTTGAGGTCCGTCCCCAGACACCATCTTCTGAAATACTATCTGTTGTATTCACCGTGCCACCAGCTGCCGGTATGGCATAACCAACAGTGCCACGACAGATCTTTGAGCCATCAAATTTCACTTTTCAAACTCCCCAATTCCAACTGGATACTACCCGAGTCACTCCGAACTCTTATCTGCAGCAGCCACAATTTGAGTCTCCTATGGAACATGAGAGAATCTTGAGAAATCCCGAACAAGAGGATGACTCAGAAAATGAAAAGTCTTGAGCAAAGCTTGAAGAACATACAGGCCTAAGTGGCCAGAAGAGCGTGTCTTACGTCGATCTGTGCATGTTTCCTCATGTGCATCTGCCCATGGGTTTCAAAACACTAAAATTTGAAAAATATGACGGGCATGTAGACCTGATTGCTGAAAAGATATTGCAATCAATTGAGATGGGTAGGGGGAAAAGAAGAGTTATTGATGGCATACTTTAGAGAAAGCCTTGATAGGATCGCCTCGGAATGGTATATTGATCAGGACATCTCCCGTTGGAACATATGGGATGATCTAGCTCGGAACTTTGTGAGACAGTTTCAATACAACGTGGACATAGATCCAGACAGAAATTCTATGTCCAACCTCAAGAAGAAGGCTTTCGAAAGATTCCGAGAATACGCCATCAAATGGCGTGAACAGGCATCCTGAGTAAAACTTCCTATGGATGAGACCAAAATGGTCGATGTCTTCCTGCAGGACCAAGAGGCCGATTACTTCCAAAATATGATGTCTGCCATGGGCAAATCATTCGCGGAGGCAATCAAAATTGGTGAAATGGTAGAAAATGGCTTAAAAACGAGCCGTATCTTGAGTCAGTCAGCCCTGAGAGCCACCTCCCAAGCCATTCAGAGCAGCTCGGGAGGCCTGGCAAGCAGGAAGAAGAAAGAAGAGGGAGCCATGATGGCATCAAGCCTAAGAAGTCCTCGAAGACCTCGGGACTATCCAGGCCTATCTCCTAGAGCTTCACAATATTATTTTCCTCATCAAGACGCAGCCTATGCTATGCCTCCCCAGCCCCTACGTAGCAATGAATGCTCATCCGTACACACGGCCACAACAACAATACAATCAGAACAAAGCTCCACTTCCCAGAAATAACCATCCTAACCATGCTCCTTATAATCCACATCCTCCCCAGAACAACTACCAATACAATACGCATCCCCGTGAACCACCCAATAGAACCAACTTCACACCCATTGGTGAGTCATACTCTAGCCTCTTTCCAAAATTGGTTCAGATGGGTCTTTTGCAGCCCATGCCTCCAAACAGGCAGAATCCAGAATCTCCATCATACAGGCCGGCTACCAGGTGTTCCTATCATTCTGGGGCGTAAGGGCATGGTATTGAGAACTGTTGGACTCTCAAAAGAGCAGTTGAAAGCCTAATTGAACAAAAAAAGGTATTGCTGAGGGACGAGGAAGTCCCCAATGTAAGAAACAATCCATTGCCAGCCCACAAGAACGGGCCCGTCATCGGAATGATTTGTGAGGACAACGAGTTTGACCCTGCTTTGAAAGCCATTATTGCCATAGCTGATATAAAAAAGAAACCTAAGACAGTGGCAAAACTGGTCAGAGATGCAAAGAAAACAAAGCCTACCACCCAGAATGAAGAAAAGGCTAAGGAAGTAGAGAGTGAGGTACCACCAACCAAAGAAGTCGTCCTCTACGTCCCAAGAGCTCCTAGAAATAGGCAGCTCACGTTGAGCCCTCGAAAGAGTTTGAAGCTAAGATCAGATTTGCCAAGAATGTATGTACCAAAAGGGGCGTATGTGGAAAAATGGCCAGTCATCTCACCAAAGCTGGATGAGCCTCTAATCATCAGTCACGGACAACAAATTCCAATAAAAGATACCACTACCGTCCCCTGGAACTATAATCAGACGCTGGTCACCTATAAAGGGAAGGAAGTCAGAGGGGAAATGAATGAAACAAACCCAATTGGGAAGTATCATGACTTAGAAGGGTTGAACAAAGCCAAACAGAAACGTTTCCCCCTCAAACAACCTGTTACTATCGAAGAAGCCGAGGAATTCTTCCAAAAAATGAAAAAATCAGAGTATGCTGTGATTGATGAACTCAGAAAGGCTCCTACCCAAGTTTCACTCTTGTCTCTGTTGTTAAGCTCAATCGAGCACCAAAAAGTACTTCTAAAGACGCTAAATGAGGCGTATGTGCCGATCGAGACTACGGTTGAACAACTGGAAAGAATGGCAGAACATTTCTTCGAAGTCAACAAAATCTCTTTTAGCCGAAATGACTTCCCTCCCGAAGGAGCTGCCCATAATAAGGCTTTACACTTAACGTTCAAGTGTGAGGGTCAATATGTGAAAAAGGTCATGCTGGACGGCGGATCCAGGGTAGATATTTTCCCTCTGTCAACATTGCAAAGAATGGAAATTGGGACTGAAAGGATCAGGCCGAATAATGTTTGTGTCCGGGCTTTCGACGGCATCAAAAGGGATACTATAGGAGAAATTTATTTAATCCTAACCATTGGCCATATGGATTTCGAATAACGTTCCAAGTTCTGGACGTGGAAATTTCCTATAACTTTCTATTAGGAAGGCCCTGGATCCATGCTGCGGGAGCCGTACCCTCTACTCTCCATCAAATGGTCAAGTTTGAGCACGAGAACCAAGAGATAGTTGTCCATGGAGAGGATGAACAATCAATCTACAGGGACCCATCGGTCCCCTGTCTTAAGGCAAGAGAGGGAAGTCAACACATTGTTTACCAGGCTTTTAAAATTGTGCTTGCTGACCAGTGCGAGGAAGGAACTCCATGCCCTCAACTCTGTTTGTCGAGCGCATCAGTCATGGTCTCCGGC
The DNA here is from genome assembly GCA_005239525.1 of Nicotiana knightiana. Classification (NCBI taxonomy): domain Eukaryota; kingdom Viridiplantae; phylum Streptophyta; class Magnoliopsida; order Solanales; family Solanaceae; genus Nicotiana; species Nicotiana knightiana. The sequence continues at coordinate 20,453 of ML429363.1, forward strand.
GAAATGATCAAACATGGATAGAAGCCCGGGAAAGGGCTTGGGGCATCGTTGCAGGGCATCACCGAACCCGTTACGTTGCATGGAAATAAGAAATTCTTTGGAATAGGTTTCCAAGCTACCATCGTCGATGATGAATGGGTTGAAAAATGTAAGAGAGATGGGTGGGTTTTGCCTCAGCCAATTCCGCACCTCGCCAAAACATTTGTTAAGCCAAAATATATAGAAAGAGAAGAAGAGGCCATCACGACCGAAGAAATCGAAGAGATTTGCGAGGCGATGAGACAAATGCTCTGTGAAGTCCACATGGTTCAGCCGGGTGAAGGCTCGAGCACCGTTGAGGTGCAATATATAGGACCAAACGCCAAATTGGAAAGTTACTCCCTTCCTAGTCAGGGGGGAATCTTGGTAGTTCATGTTTTGCCATCTTTTCTACACTATGAGTTATTTCAGGGTGTAACTCGAGTGTTATTAATTTATTTTCCTTTTAAATTCCGATGTAAAACTCTATTATCTTCAAATTCAATGAAATGAAATCAATATTTCATCGTCTATGGATCTTCTTTTATTATTTTTTCAGATTTTGTTATTTCTCTTATTTTTCAGTATTGATAATATGGCTTTAAATAACATGACATGCTTGCGGACTTCATGCCTAGATCCTAGAACGCCATCTAATTGTGAAATAATGCATCAAGAGCTCGAATACGATGAAGATGAGGCTTTTGGAGAAATAAATCGACAATTGGAACAATTTGAGAATAAGCCTAAGCCAAACCTAAATGAAACTGAGCTAATCAATTTGGGCAATTCAGAAGAAGCCAGAGAAACCATGATAAGCATTCACACCGAGGAAAAAACCAGAGATGCATTGATCGAATTCTTGTTTGAATTTAAAGATGTGCTTGCATGGTCTTATGATGATATGCCCGAACTGAGTGTTGATTTAGTGGTGCACAAATTGCCAACTTACCCCGATCACCCACCTGTCCAACAAAAGCAAAGAAAATTCAAAACAGATATCAGCGACAAAATTAAAGAATAAGTTACCAAACAATTAAAAGCTGGTGTAATATGAGTAGTCAGATACACCACATGTCTAGATAACATAGTCCCAGTATCAAAAAAGGATGGGAAGATCCGAGTATGTGTTGATTACAGGGATTTAAACAAAGCAAGCCCCAAGGACAACTTCCTGTTACCAATCATTCACGCCCTTGCCGACAATTGTGCCAAACATGAGGTACAGTCGTTTGTGGATTGTTATGTTGGGTATCATCACTTCATGATGGATGAAGAAGATGCAAAAAAGACGGCTTTCACCACACCATGGGGAACCTACTGTTAACGGGTCATGCGGCCGATTTGAAAAACACCGGGGCAACTTATATGATAGCCATGACTGCCATCTTCCAGGACATGATGCACCAAGAAATCAAGGTGTATGTTGATGATGTAATTATTAAATCCAGGACACAAGAAGACCATGTTCGAGATTTGAGAAAATTCTTTGAGCGGCTACGCAAGTATGGCTTGAAATTGAACCCTTCAAAATGTGCATTTGGTGTTCCATCCGGGAAGCTCTTGGGGTTTATAGTCAGCCGAAGGGGGCATTGAACTAGATCCAACAAAGATAAAATCTATCCAAGATCTGCCACCTCCAAAAACCAAGAAAGAAGTCATGAGCTTACTGGGAAGGTTAAACTACATCAGCCGGTTCATCGCACAGCTTACAACCACATGTGAGCCCATATTTAAGTTGCTAAAGAAAGATGCGGCGATTGAATGGACAGATGAATGCCAATAAACTTTTGACAAAATCAAAGAATATTTGTCAAACCCGCCAGTGTTTGTCCCACCTGAGCCCAGGAGACCTTTGTTCTTGTACCTGACTGTCTTGGAGAATTCATTTGGATGTGTCCTCGGGCAACATGATGTTACAGGGAAGAAAGAGCAAGCCATCTACTATCTGAGCAAGAAATTCACTGGGTATGAAGACAAATACACTCTACTGGAGAGAACTTTCTATGACCTAACTTGGGTTGCTCAAAAGCTCAGACATTATTTGCTGGCCTATACTACATATCTCATAACCAGGCTGGACCCTTTAAAGTACATATTTCAAAAACTGATACCCACAGGAAGGCTAGCAAAATGGCAAATCCTGCTCACAGAGTTCGACATTGTCTATGTCACCCGCACAGCCATGAAAGCCCAAGCTTTGGCTGATCATCTAGCGGAAAATCCGGTTGATGATGAATACCAACCTTTAAGCACCTACTTCCTGGATGAGGAAGTAAATTCAGTCGAAGTAATACCAGAAGACACTAACACTTCGAAAATGTTCTTTAATGGAGCAGTCATGCAAAAGGTGTTGGGATGGGTGAAATATTGATTTCACCCACTGGACAACACTATCCAGCCACCGCCCGTCTCCGGTTCTTCTGTACGAACAACACTGCTGAGTATGAAGCTTGTTTAAATCCCCTTTTATTTGAGCCTTTACTTGTTATTTTCTAGTTGTACAAATTCACGAAACCATTTGGCCGGGAACCACACTTGTGGATCCTGAGGGGTGCAGCGACTCTTCAAAATATGCAAACCCCCTTCCCAAAAGGAAAGAGTTGTCCTAACTAATGTCATAAACCCAATATTCCGCGAGGAAGAAAAAGGGGGCGCGACAGCATGGCGACTCTGCTGGGGATATCCAGGCTTTTACCATTTCAAATTGTTTCGTGAATTTGTGCCTTTATTTTAAATACTTGCACCCTTTCCTATTCCCTTTACATGCAATTAATTGTCTACTTCGGGTATTTACTTTTCTTCAAAAATGAAACTGACATGTCTACTTTGTTTCCTTTTGTAACTGCTTTAAATCATTACTACCGTTTTTGACGCTTTCTTTAACGTGAAAATACGTGACAACTTGTTTTAATACTTATTTCATAAATCGTGCTCAACATTCATACTCCACTCGTGCCAAACAAAATACTATAGCAAAGCTTGATGAGTGGTTGTGACCTTCCTATATTATCACCCACTAAATTCGGAAAGGCTTATTTGTGGTAAAACTAGTCGATCAGCGGTGCAGTCGACGATTCCGTGCCTTTCCCCCTTGAGTTGTCCGCTCAAGGGTACCAGTCTAAAACCCCATAGAAACCTTACTCTGTTGCACTGTTGCATGCATCATGGTCAAACCTATCCAAGCTAAAGTGTCGTTCTCATGATAGCTTTTAACATAGCCTTATCCAAAATTTCACCGGGTTTCCTTAAACCCAAACGGACGCCCTCACGTTCTGTGCATTTATTTGGAGAACTAAATGCTTCCTGCTAATTATTGACGATAAATAGTCGAGTCCGGTGGGGGTAAGGGCCTAACTTTATTTTCTTTGCAGAAAAAATGAGGCACGAAGTCCCCAGATTCGGCATCGTCTCCAACATCCACCCAATACTGTTGAGTTGGTGGGAGGATCTGCACTCTAACGACAAAGCTATCGTCAGGAAATACTTGGGTAATCTACCATCTCTCCTGGAAATCCAACCTAACAAAATGATAATAGAGGTTGCTACCCTGTTCTGGGATCGTGAAAGGTCTGTGTTACGCTTTGGGAACATCCAAAATGGCGCCTTTGATAGAAGAGATAGGAGGGCTGGCTAACCTACTATGGGAAACTCCAGGGTTGTTGATGCCTGAGAACCGCACAGGAAAAAGTTTCCTCAAAATGATGGGTCTAAAAAAGGACGCGGAATTGGTATGTTTGGAGGATTTGTACATTCCTTTTGACTACTTGTACTAAAGGTATGGCTACAGCAAATCATACCGTACCTACCATGACGAGTTTGCTATCACCTCTCTAGGACACGTCCATCGCTGAGTGTTCGTGTTTATGGTTTGCTTTTGGGTCTTATTGTTCTCCCGATGAAGAAGGAAAGGATCTATACCAGGCTAGCCATGGTAACTAAGACCATAATGGAAGGGGTAAATGGGCAATATTTCAGCATTGTGCCCATGATCGTTGTAGACATATATCGGGCCTTAGAAAGGTGTCAAAAAGGAGCAAAGCATTTCGAAGGTTGCAATTTATTACTTCAACTCTGGCTTATTGAACATCTCCAAAAGGGCGAATATCGACAGGACATTCACCGCAGAATATGGGATGACCACCTCGCTTTCCATCACCCAAAGCGAATGAATTATATCCCTGATATGTTCGCTCAACCTGAAAATGCTAAGGGATGGGTTGAGATTTTTGATAAGTTGACTGAAGAAATTCAATGGATGTTTGAATGGTTTCCAACGGATGAGTTCATCATTCCATCCCGAGACGCATCATTTCTGATACTGATTGGTCTAGGGGGGACATACCCTTACGTCCCTCTTCGAGTTATGAGGCAAGCAGGAAGGAAGCAAGTCATCCCTAGGGTCGAGAAGATGAGCCATCTTCGAGCTGAATTTCAAAATAATGACAGTCCTCACAAGTGCCAAGCTCAGCACCTGTGGCACTACAAGGTTATACTGGAGAAAGACACCATCGACCCAGACAGGTATCACATCGGTGTACCCCTTTCTATCTTGGTTGGTTAGAAGAGGATCTGGGTGGTTAGAGCAAGCCGGGGTACGTCCGAGGTCATAGGGTTATAGATGAAAGGGCTGAGGCACAAGTCAAGTACAACCAACTGTGCAAAAGGATCTGGGAAAGTGAGGATGACCACTACAAGATACATGAGTCCAACAAGAAACTGGTCGAGGAATGGAAGGACATGGCTATCAGCGCCAACAAGAGGCTGCGGTACTTGGAACGAGGTATAATCAAGCTGGAAGAAAAGTTCATCAAAAGAGTTGAAGATTGTCAAAAGGTTGAGGGAGCTGCAGGGGGATACCTAGCCAGAACCTACCTGCTGCTGGGACTTCGCGAGTTGGGTAAACTGTACAAGGAAAGCAAGAATGTCGATTCTGGGGAAGGTCATTCTGGGACCAAGTAGATAGGAATGTCTTTATTTTCTATCAATGTAATAAGGCCAGTGGCCATTAGTGACTTTTATTTTTCGTCTATCGTTTTGGGATTTTTCTATTTTTCTTATCAATAAAATGAGGCATTTAGCACTTTAAGTTCTCCAAATCAATTTTTTGCTAGGCCTACCTGGGGCACAAAGAGGTTCCCAACTTAAGACACGCTTTCATTTTCGCATTATGTGTTTAAATATTACAATACTCTTTTCATGATCCTCACTGACTTGGATACCTTTTGTTTTTATTTTTTCTTACTCCCCTCCCCAAAGGTTAGTTCGTGCATTCTTGCATCATCAGCCTATCGCACCAGATCTAAGGGCCCTCCACCTAATCCTCCCCCTAGTCCTCCTAGGGGCAAAGACAAAGGCAAAAGTAAGATGGAAGAGTCCAGAGGCACTAGAAAGGAGAAGGTGATTGAACGGGTAGAGGCCACTGATGGCCGAGGTATTCAAGTCCTGAATGAGAACATGTCACCACTTGAACAGAAATTGTTGAAGTTTTAGGAAGAACTCGATCAAGTCCGGAATCTGGCCAACTTGTCATTCTCCCTCAACATCCCCGACGTCAACCTTCCAAATGCTCAAAACCCCGCACCTCCACAAAATATCCCAAGACAGCAAAATCATCCTGCACCTCACCATCACGCCACTCCCCCAAAGAACCAACACAGTGCAATGCTTTCCATATCGCAGATAACACTCCACTACTCATCCCAAAACCCCACAAAGGACCATTTCCACACCTATAACAATCTCATCTATGTGGAAACTGTGTTGACCCATGTCGCTGCGTAGTTTTGAAGATTGAAAAATTGCTGACCAGTTGAACCAAGTTCAATTAGAGCACACATCTTGAACTGAATAGCTGGCACATGAATCATATATGCATAGGAGATATTTGTGAATCTGACATATCAATGAACCAAGAGATTGTCTCCTAATGCAAAAAGGTTGCAAACTGATGAGAAGATTGAAGTCGAATTCAGCAAGGAAAGTAACAAAATAAAGGAACTTGAATTTGGTACAAATTTGTTCACCCAGGTAGAGTTGGACTAGAATTGTACGACAAGCTCAACTGACTCTATAAATACTTGATGTATTCCAGCTGGAATGACACACGCACAAAAGCTGAAGTGAATCAAAAGTCTGAAAGAAAAGTTCCCAGAGTCAATTTTCTAGCAGATTCATTGTCCGATTAAAAGGCTACATATCAACTAGAAGAACCAGTTCCATCTGATTAATTATTGAGTCTAGTTGATTGTAGTAGGAGTTTTAATATTATATCTTTCAGCTTTCATAGAAGAAATTGTAATAGGTAGGCATTATTCAAGTTAGAGTTAACTTGAGGCGTGTAGAAATTAGCTAGGGGCTAGTTACTACAAAGGGATTAGAGTTAGTCCTAGGATTACAAAAGAGTTTATTTTGTAAGTCCGTTTGGCTCAGAGTTTTAGTGAAGAGTTTGAGCAAATCCTACTGAGGAGTAGGTCGTGGTTTTTTCACCTTTTGAGCCAGGTGTTTTCCACGTAAAAATCTTTGTGTTTTTACTTTACTGCTTTTAATATTCCGTGATAGTAGAAGTAAGTACATCAAGAAGAACCGGGTTCTTTTATTGAGACAGCTCTCGAAAATTGGGTACCACCACAAAGTAACTTATCTTCTTGTGTGGTATTGATGTCTAAAACATTAACTGGTATCAGAGCAGGTTATCCTTGAAGGGCTAACACCTTGGAGAAGATCAAGATGAGTGCACCACCTGGAAATTGGGAAGGTTAATCAACTGCAAGGCCACCACTCTTCAATGGCCAGTATTACTCTTAGTGGAAAAATAGGATGAAGGACCACCTAATTGGAGAAGACTATGAACTCTGGGATATAGTCACTGATGGTCCTCTAGCTACCATGATGAAGGCTGCTGAAGGTATATATATACCAAAGACTAGAGTTGATTGCACTGCTGGGGATCTGATGAAATGGGAGAAGAATGCAAAGGCCAAAAAGTGGCTAGTGTATGGACTAGGTCCAGACGTGTACATCAGAAGACAAAGTTGCACCACTGCCAAAGAGATTTGGGATACCTTGCAAGTAGCCCATGAAGGAACACCTCAGGTAAAAAGGTCAAGAGGTACTCTACTATACTCTCAGTATGAAAACTTTACTATGAAAGAAGGAGAGACTATCCAAGAGATGTACACAAGGTTCACAACCTTGACTAATGAACTGAAGTCTCTTGGAATAGTCATTCTTGAAGAGGACAAGGTTGAGAAGATCCTAACAAGGGTATTGCCTATTTCTTGGGAAAGCAAAATCATCGCTATCCAGGAATCCAAAAATGTGGCAACCCTGAGATTGGATGAGCTGATTGGAAACCTCACTACCTATGAACTGAGAAGGCAGACAATGAAGATGGATGGTCCAAAGAAGGAGAGGAGTCTAGCCCTAAGAATCACTGAGGGAGCAGATCTGGAAGATGATGAGATGGCCATGATCACCAAAGAATTCAGAACTTTCTCATGAGGAAGAAGGGCATCTCTAGAGGAGGAAACTACAACAAAGAAAAAACTCCAAAAAATCCAACCAACGAGGGATGCTATAAATGTGGTAAGACTGACCATCTCATTAAACATTTTCCTCAGTGGGAAGTAGAATGGAAAAAAGAGAGATATGAGAGAAGGAACAGGAAGAAGGAACAGNGAAGTAAAAGTTCCTATCTAAGGAAAAACTCTCTGAGTTGCTACTTGATTCCATAGATGATTCTGAGGAAACAACCAAAGAGAAGGATCAACTATATAAAGAATGTGCAATGCTAAAAGCATAGTACATGAACCTGAAATCAGAGTCAGTGAATCTGAAAAGAAAAACATTAAGTTGTTGAACCAGGTTCATCCACTTGAAACTGAGATTCTAGAACTAAAATCTAAAAACATAAAGTTAAAGCTAGGATCCAGTAAAAAGGTTGTTCATTATTCTCATATCATGTTAGAAGAAAACATGGGAAAACTAAAAGATAAGATGTATGCCAAGGATGAACAGATAAGAACTCTTAATGAAGAACTTGGCAAAGTCAAACATGAATTAGATCGAACTTGTAAATGGAATAAATCCTCTGATGCCCTGATATGGCTTCAAGAGAATCATAGTAGCAATAGGAGAGGGATTGGCTTTGGAAGTCAATTGCCCAAGTGGGATCCCAAAAACAAGTATCTCACTCTTCCTGAGAATAAAATCTGCACCCATTGTGGTAAGGCTGGGCACTACAAATATGAGTGTACTGCAAAAGAGCAGGCCAGTCGAAGAAATGAGAGGTTTGTAAAAAGGAAAAACTGGCTACCAAATTGGGCCAAGAAAAATTTGATTTATCCATTCTTTCATAGAAAAGGACCCAAACTAGTTTGGGTTCTTAAGACTAACCTCTAATTCTTTTTGTAGGTTCAAGTGAGAGGAGGCAGCCAAATTTGGTATTTGGATAGTGGCTACTCAAAGCATATGACTGGGAACATGGAACAGTTCATTTCAGTTGAAAGTCTCAAAGGAGGAAATATGTCCTTTGGAAACGGAAAGAAAGGTGAAATCATTGGGGTTGGTAAGGTAGGTAAGGATGACACACGATCCATTGAACATGTGTATCTATAGATGGCTTGAAATATAGCCTGATCAGTGTATCACAACTGTGTTAACCTGGTTGCTTTTACTTCCACAAAATGTTTTGTGATTAACCTGCTTACTGACAAGATTGTTTTGCAGGGAAAAAGAATGAATAACATCTATGTCATAGACTTGTCCACACTGTCTGAAAATGAACTCACTTGCCTAAGTGTGTTGGACAGTGATCCCCTCCTGTGGCACAAACGACTTGGTCATGCGAGTCTAACTCAACTTAACAAACTACTCTATAAGGACTTAGTGGTAGGACTTCCTAACATTAAGTTCAAGGAGGACAAAGTTTGTGATTCATATGCCAGGGGGAAGCAAGTAAGGTCCTCTTTCAAAAGTAAGAAAATAGTCAGTACCACCAGGACGTTGGAACTGGTCATGGATCTTTGTGGTCTTATGAGAACTTTGCGTAGAGGTGGTAAGAGATATGTGATGGTGCTACTTGATGATTATTCAAGGTTCACTTGGACCTTATTCCTGGCAACTAAGGATGAAGCATTTGATATGTTCACCTCATTTGTCAAGAAAACTCAAAATCAATTAGGACATCAACTAGCATTAATAAGATCTGACCATGGTACTGAATTTGAGAATGCTAAGTTTGCTAAGTTCTGTGATGAACATGGTGTTAATCATAAATTTTCTGCTCCTAGAAGCCCACAGCAAAATGTGGTTGTTGAAAGGAAAAATAGAACTCTCGAATACATGGCAAGAAGCATGCTTCTATCTAGCAAACTACCTCACAGCTTCTGGGCTGAAGCAATACACAATGCTTGTTACATGATCAATAGATGCATGACTAGACCTCTGGTAGAGAAAACTCCCTATGAATTATTTAAAGGGAGAAAGCCCAACATATTCCACTTTAGGTCTTTTGGATGCAAGTGTTTTGTACATAATAATGGCAAAGATTCCCTAGGAAAATTTGACCCCAGAAGTGATGAGGGAGTATTCTTGGGATATTCATCACATAGCAAAGCTTATAAAGTGTATAATAAAAGAACTATGTGTGTACAAGAAAGTATACATGTTGTCTTTGATGAAACTAACATTCTTGCCAAGAGACAGGAACCTGAAGATGAAGAGCTTGGGGAAGCCCTACAAGATGCTGATTGTGTAAATGCCATGCAAGAAGAGCTGAATCAGTTTGAAAGAAGTCAAGTATGGCACTTGGTACCTAGGCCACTAGATAGATCAGTGATTGGCACCAAGCGGGTCTTCAGGAACAAGCTCGATGAGAATGGAAATGTTACAAGGAATAAGGCAAGATTAGTTGTTCAAGGGTATAGTCAAGAAGAAGGAATTGGCTATGATGAGACCTTTGCCCCTGTGGCAAGACTGGAGGCAATCAGACTTCTTATAGCATTTGCAGCACACATGGAATTCACTCTTCATCAGATGGATGTTAAGAGTGCCTTTCGTCAATGGCTATCTGAAGGAAGATGTATTTTTCAAGAAGCCTCCATGTTTTGAAATCAAGGAGTCACCTAACCACGTATACAAACTCGACAAGTCTCTATATGGTCTCAAACAAGCACCAAGAGCATGGTATGAACGTCTATCAAAATTCCTGCTAGAACATGGATACAAACGAGGTAAAATTGATAGCACCTTGTTCT
>MDKJ01315452.1:0-10951 GCA_005239525.1 Nicotiana knightiana
GAGCAGCCACTATCCAAGTACCAAATCTGGCTGCCTCCTCTCACTTGAACCTACAAAAGGAATAAAAAGTTAGTCTTAAGAACCCAAACTAGTTTGGGTCCTAATCTATGAGAGAATGGATGAATCAAATTTTTCCTGGCACAATTTGGTAGCCAGTTTTTCCCTTTTACAAACCTCTCATTTTTTTGATTGGCCTGCTCTTTTACAGTACACTCATATTTGTAGTGTCCAGTCTTACCACAATGGGTGCAGATTTTATTCTCAGGAAGAGTGAGATACTTGTTTTTGGGATCCCTCTTGGGCAATTGACTTCCAAAGCCAATCCCTCTCCTGCTGCTTCTATGATTCTCTTGAAGCCATATCAAGGCGTCAGAGGATTTATTCCATCTACAGGTTCGATCTAGTTCATGTTTGACTTTGCCAAGTTCTTCATTAAGAACTCTTATTTGTTCATCCTTGGCATGCATCTTATCTTTTAATTTTCCCATGTTTTCTTCTAACATGATATGAGAATGATCAACAACCTTTTTACTTGATCCTAGATTTAGCTTTAACTTTTCAGATTTTAGTTCTAGAATCTCAGTTTCAAGTGGATGAACCTGGTTCAACAAGTCAGTGTTTTTCTTTTCAGATTCACGGACTCTGATTTCAAGGTTTATGCACTTTGCTTTTAGCATTGCACATTCTTTAGATAGTTGATCCTTCTCTTTGGTTGTTTCCTTAGAATCATCTATGAAATCAAGCAGCAACTCAGATAGTTTTTCCTTAGATATGAACTTTACTTTGTTTTTAAGATGAGAGATACTTACCTCTGGTTCTTCATGTGATTCCTTGTCAGATACTCCAATTTCCATGAGCGCCTGATCTTCAGTCTCCCCATCTTCTGATTCTTCATCTGAACTTTCCCCCAAGCAGCAACCATAGCCTTTGTATTGGTTGTCTTGGGTTGAACCGGTTGCTTACTCCTGTTCCTTCTCTCATATCTTTCCTTTTTCCACTCTACTTCCCACTGAGGACAGTTTTTAATGAGATGGTCAGTCTTACCACATTTATAGCATCCCTCGTTGGTTGGTCTTTCTGGAGCCTTTGCTTTGTTGTAGTTTCCTCCTCTAGAGATGCCTTTCTTCCTCATGAGAAAGTTTCTGAATTCTTTGGTGATCATGGCCATCTCATCATCTTCCAGATCTGCTCCCTCAGTGATTCTTAGGGCTAGACTCCTCTCCTTCTTTGGATCATCCATCTTCATTGTCTGCCTTCTCAGTTCATAGGCAGTGAGGTTTCCAATTAGCTTATCCAATATGAGGGTTGCCAAATTTGTAGATTCCTGGATAGCAGTGATTTTTCTTCCCAAGAAATAAGCAAGACCCTTGTTAGGATCTTCTCAACCTTGTCCTTTTCAAGAATGATTCTTCCAAGAGACTTCAGTTCATTAGTCAAGGTTGTGAACCTTGTGTACATCTCTTGGATAGTCTCTCCTTCTTTCATAGTGAAGTTTTCATACTGAGAGTATAGTAGAGTACCTCTTGACCTTTTTACCTGAGGTGTTCCTTCATGGGCTACTTGAAAGGGGTCCCAAATTTCTTTGGCAGTGGTGCAACTTTGGATTCTGCTGTACTCGTCTGGACCTAGTCCACATACTAGCCACTTTTTGGCCTTTGCATTCTTCTCCCATTTCTTTAGATCCTCAGCAGTGCAATCAGCTCTTGTCTTTGGTATATCTATACCTTCAGCAGTCTTCATCATGGTAGCTAGAGGACCATCAGTGACTATGTCCCAGAATTCATAGTCATCTCCAATTAGGTGATCCTTCATCCTATTTTTCCACCATAAATAGTACTGGCAATTGAAGAGTGGTGGCCTTGCAAATGATTGACCTTCCCAATTTTCAGGTGGTGCACTCATCTTGATCTTCTCCAAGGTGTTAGCCTTTCAAGGATGACCTGCTCTGATACCAATTGATATTTTATACTTCAATACCACACAAGAAAATATGTTACTTTGTGTGGTACCCAATTTTCGAGTGTTGTCTCAGTAGAAGAACCTGGTTCTTCTTGGTGTTCCAACTACTACTATTGCGGAATAATAAAAAGCAGTAAAGTAAAAACACAGAGATTTTTACGTGGAAAACACCTGGCTCAAAAGGTGAAAAAATCACAACCTACTCCTCAGTAGGATTTGCTCAACTCTTCACTAAAAACTCTGAGCCAAACGGACTTACAATATAAACTCTTTTGTAATCCTATGACTAACTCTAATCCCTTTGTAGTAACTAACCCCTAGCTAACTTCTACACACCTCAAGTTAACTCTAACTTGAACAATACGTACCTATTACAATTGCTTTTATGAAAGCTGAAAGATACAGTATTAAAAAGCCCTACTACAATCAACTAGACTCAATAATCAATCAGATGGAACTGGTTCTTCTAGTTGACCTGTAGCCTTTGCATCGCACAATGATTCTGCTAGCAAAAATAACTCTGGGAATTTTGCTTTCAGACTTTGATTCACTTCAGCTTTTGTGCGTGTTAAATTCCAGCAGAAATACATCAAGTACTTATAGAGTCAGTCGTTGAGCTTGTCTTCCAATTCTAGTCCAACTCTACCTGGGTGAACCAATTCAAACCAAACTCAACTTCCTTTCTTTTGTTACTTTCCTTGCTGAATTCGACTTCAGTTAATCAGATCAGTTTTCAACCTTTTCGCATTAAGAGACACTCTCTTGGTTCATTGATATTTTATATTCAAAACATCTCTTAAGCATATACGGTTCATGTGACAGCTAGCCAGTTCAAGATGTGTGCTCTGATGGACCTGGTTCAACTGGTCAGCCTTTTCTCAATCTTCAAAACTATGCAGTGACAAGGGTCAACAGACCTTAAGTAGAAACAGATAACTTAGAGCATTTTATACCAAAATAGAAGATCATGAAATTTAAATTTACGATTTACCTTCCAAAATAAAGTCTACTAGCGTGTGTTCTAGGAACTAGTGTCACAAGTCTACAGGCAGCTAATAGAATAATACCAAAAGTATAAGAAGTCTGTCCTACTGTCTGAGTAAGTATAGACAGAAAGGCAAAGAAACAAAAGATGGCTCCAAAGTACTGTTGGGAGTCGCCAAAAGAAGCATCTCACCGTGGAGTATAGACCAAGTAAATGTATCAAGGACAAACTTCGGGCTGATACTTAGATGCACCCACCTCAGAACCTGTACAATTAAGTACAGAGTGTAGCATGAGTACATAAACAATATGTACCCAACAAGTATCCCGCCTAATCTCGAAGAAGTAGTGACGAGACGTCGACGTGACACTAACTAGGGTCAGAATAATATGTTTTAAGTGTAAAGCTAAGCAGGAATGACAATTTATGAATAATAACGAAGACAGGAACATCAATTATCCTTTACCGTTATCTATACGTGTCAAGTTTTCTAGCATGCAATTTACCTAGTTTTCATTTCTCATAGTATTTAACAGATACAAAATCACAGAACACCCTACATCTAACAACACATAACATGCCGTGAACGTACGACAGACGCGACGCGACGCAAAAATAAATGTGCACTGCCGAAGGGTCAAACGGCTCGAATCATAGATGCATCTATTACACCGCTCATGAATCGAACATGCGACACGGTTGACATAATAGTAGGGCTACCCCGCTCGCGAATCATACATGCGATGCGGATTCCCGTATATATACACATAAATAACAGGAATCAAGAAATTTAGTAGAGAATATACTTACAGAGAAGGTTTCATTAATATAAATTTCAGAATATAACCTCCTAGATGTTCACTTAATTATTCAATGATATTAGGAAACCTAAATTAACATTTACAATTATAGTTACAGCACATAAAGCATGCTTGTGGATCTTATACTCCCCGACACAACATAATAGTAGCTACGCACGGACTCTCGTCACTACGTGTGTGCGTAGCCCCCAAATATAAAGACATGCAATTATTTATATTCACCTATGAGGACAATTCCCTCTTACGAGGTTAGAAAGAAGAGTTACCTCGTGTCAAGCCTACTTTCCATGTCAAGAACGCGCCCGAAACTCCAAATTCGTCACACGAGGACTCGAAACTAGTCAAAGGTTTCATAAATGACTCAATTTATACCCAAAAGTATGAAATTTCCCTATTTAAATGATTATTTCAACCTAAAGTGCGAAATCCCAAAATACACCCCAAGGCCCACATTCTCGGATTTCGGAAATTTCCGGAGGAAGTACTTACCCATAGCCTAAGGATCAATATTATATGGTTTTTGTACGATTCGGTAACACATTTTCTTGGAAATTTCCTATTTTTGTCAAAAACCTAGGTTTTACTCTAAACCCACGATTTCCACTAATTTAAGGTGTTAATCTACCTAGGAATTCAAGTATTAAGCTAAGTTTATAGTAGGAATTACTTATCTTATAGTAGCTAGGTCGAATCTCTCCTTTGCAAGCTCTCAAAATCACCCAAGTTGAAGAAAAATGGTTCAAGAATGGCTAAACCCCGTATTTTGAACAACCTCACTACCTTCAAGTTTTTCGCACCTGCGGCTCGAGGACCGCATCTCGCATCTGCTAGAAAAATCTCGTACCTGCGAAAAATAGGAAGGGGGCCAGTGGTCTCACCTGCGGAAGGGAGTCCGCACCTGCGGCTCCGCTTCTACGGGAAGTGGCCCGCACCTGCGGAACTGGGCAGCCCCCTCTGAGGCCACACCCGCAAGGTGTTGACCGCACCTACGGTCTTCGCACCTGCGGCTGGTCCTTCGCAGGTGCGGTCACACCAGGTCTGGTACACCAACAGTCTTTAAGGCTGGTTTTTGCCTCGCACGATGCCCGAATGGCACCCGGGCCCACCTAAGACCCCGTGCAAATATACCAACAAGTACTAAATCATAATACAGACTCACTCAAGCCTTCGGAACGTCCAAAAAAACATTAAATCTAAAAATCATACCCCTAAACCTATTGGATCAAACTTATGAACTTTGAGTTATTGAATTCACTTTCAACACGCAGAAACGTACTATACTACTCGGAATGACACCAAATTTTGTGAGCAAGCTATAAATGACATAACAGAACTATTCTCAGTCTTAGAATTCCGTTCGGACCTCGATAACACAAAAACACACCCCAAATCTCAATTTGAACTTAAGGACATTCTCACTTCACTATTTGGCGCCAAAATGCTCCCGGGTCATTCAAAACCCATTCTGAACACACGCCCAAGTCCAAAATCATCATATGAATCTACTGGAATCTCCGGATCTCAATTCTGGGGCCGTTTATCGAAAATGTTGACCAAAGTCAAACTTAGCCTTTAAGGCCAACCTAGGGAACTAAGTGTTCCTATACTACTCCAAACTCTTCCAAACCTCAAACCACCCATCCCCCGCAAGCCATAAATCAGTTAAATCAACTACGGGGAGTCTTATATAGGGGCACGGGGTCCTAGAACACAGAACGACCGGTCGGGTTGTTACACTGAAAAACTCAAGCTTCTAAGCTTTGATATGAACATAACCTTCATCCATGTTTCAGACAAAGAAAACTTGTGAGTTTAAAACATGGTGGTTAGTTTGTGGCCTTGAGTACGAGGGCGATTTCTCTTGCACTTGTCACCGTCAACTTGGACTTCAACTTGGAAGACAGTGCTTGTTATCGGTCGACCGCTTTTCCGGACAACCCTCATCACAAGAAATATTCCTAATTCATTCAAGTCCAATACCTTATGCCCGATGCATTGCACTCGTGTTCTAAAATTCACCAAACCTTTGCATTTTATATCAGCCCCAAAGAACATCTGCACCAACTCAGTGCACACACTATTCTCCTTTGTCTTATGCCATTTTGATGTGCTTTCCATGCTCTTTTTTTATGTGATTAAAAAGCTGGTAGCAAATTTCGAAGTCATTTCTCACTTATTTCGACAAAAATAGACTTAGAAGGTCAAACGAAACAAGAGGAACAAAGTAAGGAGAAAAACGAGAAGAGATGGTATCTAATAAGTAAAATTTTTACCCAGGAAAAAGGATAAAGTAAAGACTAATTTGATTTAAAAGCCAGCTCCACTGATCATGACATGCATTTTGGATTAAGCGGCCTGATCTGTCAAGCGAGTCTAATATTCAACTCTTGTTATGCCTCTGAGTTGTGAAACTGAGCTTCTTTTCCTATCTGATCCACAATCCTCAGTCGACTTATAGTGCCATGGAGGGTTTTCACCATCAAGCCTCTCTCATTTTTCTCTTTTTCTCAACTCACTGTCGCCTTACGGTGCCTATGAGGGTTTTCACCGATAAGACTCTCTAATTTTATCGTTTTCTCTCTTATCATACTTATAACACACACTTGATTTGGCATCCTCAAAGATTGGTCGGAAGATCTTTCTTTGGACCGTAATATAGGCTTTGGGACAGGGTTGGAAGAAAGGGTGGCATGAAGGCTCAAAATAATTTAAGATGAAAGGGTTCAAAATTACAACTTTTAGAATCAGATCTTTTGGCAAAATTAAACTTCTTCCCTTGTTTATTGGAGTCTAGGAAATTTTTTGGATTTCTGCTTTGATGGGACCGAACCTCAGAGTAAGGCTGCCTACGTATTCTTAAAAGGAATCAGGCCAAATGTAGTTCCAACGTACAATTTGTTTTGTTTTTCCCATTTTTTCTTTCTTTCTATTTTTTTTCTTCAGTTTTCTCTTTTTTCTTTTCTCATTCTTTTTTTATTCTTTTTTTTCTAGCTCTATTTCGGATTCCAAAAGAGGGGTATGAAAGAAAACAAATTAAAGCTCAAAAGGGGTAGCAAAAGATAAAATAGTTTGGGGTAGAAAAATAAAATGCCTTCGTCATACCAAACTTTAAAAATACCAAGTACAAACATGCAATTGAAGATAAGCAAAGAAATCATACATAATATCTGTTGATGGCATGAATACAACAAAAAGTGCCAATGGGAAATACCTTCATCCCAATGAATGACCCTCGTCAGTTCGAAGCAGACTTGACTCAAC
The DNA here is from genome assembly GCA_005239525.1 of Nicotiana knightiana. NCBI lineage: Eukaryota > Viridiplantae > Streptophyta > Magnoliopsida > Solanales > Solanaceae > Nicotiana > Nicotiana knightiana. The sequence goes on from MDKJ01315452.1 coordinate 7,027, forward strand.
CTTATCTTGATGTTGAAGGATGCATTTCAAAACTGACTGATCTACCTCAAACTGCTTGAGAGACATTTCCTTGTTGTATACTCTTATTAGCTTTTTGATTTCCCATAATAACTGCCTCAGTTTTACTCAATTCAAGCTTTAGGTTATCTTAGAATGCGTGAATCTTTACTTGTTTCCTCAAAAGCATCTTTTTATATTCAAAATTGTGTTTCATCATTCCATGATTAGATTGGCTTTCCAGATCTGGCTAAAAACTTTGCATGCATGTCATATCACTAAAACTGGTGTGAAGAGAACTAAGCACAGAATGACACAAAAGGACAAACTATATTTCATTGAGTAAAGGATGGAAGGGTTTAACTATAAGACAAACAACCTAAAATCCAAGTACAACCCTAAAATAAATCGGATAATGAAAATAGCAACAGAACAGACAGACAAGACTAACACAAATAGAGGAATAGAAGGGTTTAACTCACTAAAATAAATAAAATCTGGATCACAGCACTGAAATAACTCAGATAATATAAAAGACATCAAAATAAGCTACCAAGATTCCTTCCTAGTGAGGAGAGAATGACCTTTCAATTGCTAAGCTTGACATTTAGCAATAAATTTGCTCACCAGAATCACCAGGGCCTTCTCCATTTTCAAAATCTTTAACTTTAGTCAGCAAGTTCCCGAGAGGATTCTCATACTCCCTGCCACCATGCGTCATCCCCACAAAGTGTGCATCATCATGTGTAGGTAAAGGATTCTGTGTGATATTCTGGGTGCCACTGTCCTTGGACATCAGAGTGGCACATGAACCGTATAGTAGCATCAAAACCTTTTGCATATGGGTCCGATGTATACCCGAGGAGCGGCTCAATCAGGCCAGAATGTTTTAACTTTTCAAACAAGCTTGTGTAAGATTCACCGATTGGTGTGAAACTATTTGCTTGCCTTTGTTTCCCTCCATGCCCCTGTTTTCTAGAGTTTTTGGGTGCTCGAATATGTTGAGAAGGCGAACGAGTATTTTGTGGTGCTGGCGTTCGCCATAAGGAGTGACCCAGTGGTTGAACAGATGAATGGATATTATATAGAGGATAATACTAGCTAGGATTATGTGGAACTCGGGATAGGTTTGGGATTGTGGTCGGGGTCGAGGCTGAGCATATTGGTGAGGTGGACCCTTTTGCGCCATGTCTTAACCTTGAGACAACCATGGCAACATCATCCTTTTTCTTCTGACCTGAAAAGCTTCCTGTGTCATTCTGAATTACTTGGGTTGCGGCTTTTAAGGCAGAATAGCTCATGATCTTGTTTGACTTCAACCCATCTTCTACCATTTTTTCCATTTTTACCACATCATTAAAAGACTTATACACAGTCGAGATCAAATGCCCAAAGTAGGTAGGCTCCTGAGCTTGAAGAAAGTACTCAACCATCTCGGCTTCTTCCATCGGGGGATTGACTCGGGCAACTTGCTCTCTCCATCTAAGCATGTATTCCCTAAATCTTTCACTAGGGTTCTCTTCTACCTTCGTTAGGGATAGGCGATCTGGGACAATGTCTATATTGTACTAAAAATGCCGGGAAAACTCTTGAGCCATATCGTCCCATGTGTACCACCTGCTAGCATCTTGGCGGGTGTACCACTCCAGAGCTGCCCCTATCACACTCTGACTGAAATACGCCATCAATAATTTGTCTTTCCCACCGACGCCTCTCATCTTATTGCAGTAGCCTCTCAAATGGTCCATGGGATCTCCATGTCCGTCATACAAATCAAACTTTGGCATATTAAACCCAGTAGGCAGTTGGACGTCAAGAAACAAGCACAAGTGTTTGTAAGACACTCTCACCTGGCTACCTATTCCTTTCATGTTTCTTAAAGACTGCTATAAGATTTTCACCTTCCTGGATATCTCATCTTGCTCCACTATCTTAATAGGCTTTTCAGTTCTATCGGGAGGCTCAAAGTGAGGAGGGTAATAGTATGGATCCGAGACCTTGAAAGTTGGTTCTGGAGTGTAGTGTTGGGCATTGAGGACTTTGAACACAGTCTCGCTAGAGGATCGACGAAAAGTAGCTGGTGGTGGAGCTACAAAAACATGAGTGATCAAAGGAGCGGGATATGAGATGGTTTTGGGGGGTGGAGTGTGAAAAAGGTTATGGGGAGATATCATCAACAATGGGAATCTGGATTTGTGACAGTGGCAGAATGGTGATGAGGCTTTCAGTGTATTTAGTGGGAAATAATGGTGGAGGATGCCCACTAATCCAGGCTTGGTATATTTCGGCCATCTGTCCTTTAAACTTTGGACCTCTTCTTTCAACTCAGATTCTGATTCAACAATCTCCTTAGGCGGATCAACAACACCCGTGTCCAAGTCTTTGCTAGCTATGGCTACCTTGCTCTTTGACGTTGTGTTGTACGGATGACTCGCTAGAATTCCACGAACTAACCACCTTCTGTTATGATAATAACGAAAGTACCAAAGAGGAGCAAAAAAAAACCAACATGTTAGTGTTAGGGCATTTATCAGATAGAAATATCTCATTGCGTGCAATGCACCTAGCAACAATTAACGGTTCTAGAATGACTTCGAGGGTCACAAGGTCATTTTCCATCACCCAAATTTTGTTCATTTCAATCTTCTCTTTTCTTTCTTTTCTAGCACTTCTTGGGTTACTCATTTTCCTTCCTCTCTTTTCTTTCCACTTATCACTATTTTATTTCTCTCACCATGACGTCCCACGACTTCATTCTCTTTTTTTTCTTCTTTTTTTTTAATAATGATTAGATCGAACCCTATGTAGGTTGCCTACGTATCATATACCACATGAATCAGACCAAGCTTAGTTCTGGAAAAGTAGTGGTCAAAATAAACTAAAAATAAAAATGTTTTTGGAATTTTCATTTATAACTATTTTTTTTCAAATACAAATTGGAAGTATGGTGATAAAAGACTCGACAAACTCTTACACCACCTAAAATACTCAAAACTACTAGACAAGATGTTGGTTGTAAACGCCCACGCAAGTATACGTGATCGTAGCAAGTAATATAATGTTAAATCGAATGTCGAACCCACAAGGACTTGCGTAGACTACTTGCTAATTCACTCTAATCGTTATTTAATTAAGCCAAAATAAAATCAAGGATGCAACTATTTTATACTAGGATTCTATGAAATAACTAATTATCAAGTGACAGAAATATTGTTATGTATTCAGTAGAGACAAATATTCCAGGGTTGTGATCTATTCACCACTCGTATTGCATTCTAATTAACTCTCCCTTTCATATAATTCACTCATGGTTGCTAATTAATCGATAAACGCTCTCATAGCCTTCTCCCGAAGCACTACTCGCCTATTCTCAATATATTAATGCCTATATTCCTATGAAATTAATCTATTAGAACGCACTAAGATTACGATATTTAATTAAGCACGGTGACTAGGTATATTCCTATCCTAACCACAAATCCGCTCCCCTGAAGGGTTAAGATCGCGCTCTCTTCAATTCTTCTCTAATCTATATACGGATTTCCCAAGCATAACATAGATAGAATATAGAACCTAACTGTTGGCCAGACAATTAAGCAATTAAACACAGAATTGAAGAAACAACCATATATTGAGTAAACTATATTCAAGGTTAAATTAATGTCGAATAACAATATCCATGGCTAAACCACAACCCCAGAACAATGGGTGTTTAGCCACTCATGCTATAGTCAAACAATTGCATAAGTGTTGCATGAATTGAAAATACTCGAATAAAATGAAGAAAACTGATAATCCTTGCTCCTTCAATGATCTTGTGTGTGTATTTGCTCTCAAAAAATGCCTCCTCCCCCAAAGATGTGTTTTGGGTCTATTTATATGGTTGGGATAAACCCTAACCGTGTAAGAGACTTCTATTCTCACTTGG
>MDKJ01021877.1:0-43546 GCA_005239525.1 Nicotiana knightiana
TCTGAGGGGTCCGAAACTCACCCGAGCCCCTCGGGACCCTGTCCAAAGGCACTGGCAGGTCTGAATTTATGATACGGACTCGCTCGAATTTACGGAACGTGAAAAACAACAACAAAACTAAGAATTTGACCCCAAACCAAATTGAATCAAACTTTGAACTTAAAGTCCTAGAATTTGCTAACAATGCGCCGAACCGACCTATACTACTCGGAATGACACCAAATTTTGCAGGCAAGTCATAAATGACATAACAGAACTATTCCCGGTCTCAGAATTCCGTTCGGACCTCGATAACACACAAACACGTCCTAACCCACAATATTAACTTAAGAAAATCCTTATTTTGATATTTAGCGCAGAAACGCTCCCGGGTCATCCAAAACCCATTCCGAACATACGCCCAAGTCTGAAATCATCATACAAAGCTACTGGAACCGTCGAAACTCGATTCCAAGGTCGTTTACTAAAAATGTTGACCAAAGTCAAACTTGGCCCTAAAGGCCAACCTTAAGGAACCAAGTGTTCCTATAACACTCTAAACACTTCCGAATCCCGAACCACCAGTCCCCGCAAGTCATAAATCATAATAAGCCGCTATGGAAAGTTTCATTTAGGGGAACAAGGTTCGATAACATAAAACGACCGGTCGGGTCGTTACAATTAAAATGAGAAAAATCTAGGCGACAAAATAAATTAAGGTAGTATCATGTAAGGAGAAAATAAGGGCTCATGTTAACCTCCACAAGTAACAACAAACGCACGCAGTTCAATCAGCAAATTTCATTAATGTAGGATCCTATAGGGATGATATCTAGATGGGCATAAATAGAATGTAAGAAACCAGTTTATCAAAACGAGCATTGGGACCTACTGGCTTGCCTACTAATTTGATTAAATTTTGAATCTGGGTGTCACGACCCAAAATCCAACACGGTCGTGATGGCGCCCAACACCGGAGTCAGGCAAGCCAAAAGTTATTTACTAGTGAGATTATCCTTATTTGACATACCAACCCCACAAATTACCCAAAATTTTTAAGCTTAGATCATATAAATAAAAGCGGATACATTAACCAACTTAAGTGAATACAACCACGATGATCATGAACCAATATATACAGTCCCAAAAATATAGAGTCTACTATGTGTGTGTGCCAGGAACTAGTGTCACAAGTCAACAGGAAAACTGGTAGAATATACAAAAGATGATACAAAATGTACTGCTGTCTGAACGAAGTAGACAGAAATAAACAAAAGATAACTCCATAGTACTGCTGAGAATCGCCAAGGGAGGCAACTCACCGTGGAGTCAGGTCCAGAATATACGTCAAGCTCCGGTCGGATAACCAGATGTACCAGCCTCAGAACTTATACAATTAAGTACAGATGTGTAGCATGAGTACATAAATATATATATATGTACCCAGTGAGTATACCACCTAACCTCGAAGAGTTAGCGACGAGAGGTCGACATGACACTCACTAAGGTCCAACTGTATAATTTAACAGAATATAATAGAAACGGTAGGCATATAAAGACAGTGAAGCAACAAATATATATGTAAGGTGCTGAAACCCAAGAAAAGTACTAGGAATGAATAAAACAATTACCACTTCACTTTTCCCCAAATATCTGTCAAATCAATGTCCATGAATTTAGTAACAATTAAATCATACGCATGCAGGGTAAGGACAACCGACCAGAGTCATAAGATAGTCATGTCCGTGCACTTCCGAGGATCAAACGACCCGTACCAAAAGTGCACCTCTCCACAAAGTACTCACATCCATGCACTGCCGAGGATCGAACGGCCCGTACCAAAAGTGCATCTCTCAGTCCTCTTTATGCACTGCCGAGGATCGAACGGCCCGTACCAAAAGTGCATCTCTCAATCTACCCTGGCATACGGCCCGTTCCCATAAGAGTGGGGGAAATCACACTCCGCTCGCGGAATGTAAGTTGCGAAGCGGTCACATGCACACACATTATTCCTTTTAAAAGAAGATACTTTTCAGTGAACAATTTTTTACAAGTTTTTCCTCCAATTCCATAACTTCGGGAAATAAGCAACATGTAACGCTAAAACATTAACAATATAGTTCATATCAAGTAAAACACAAGGCATGATGTGGGCAACTACCCGGACATAATAGTAATAGTCGCTACGTACGGACTCTCGTCACTTTGTACGTACGTAGCCCCCAAAAATTATCACATATAACATTTAGATCACCTAGGGGGACAATTTCCCCCTTACAAGATAAGAAAGGAGACTCACCTTGCGTCGAATTTAATCCCCGGACCGAGAACGCGCCCGAAACTCCGGATTCTACACCTGAGGACTCGAAACTAGCCAAACATTATATAAATACTTTAATTTATATTCAAAGCATAGAATTCTCCTATTACTTAGCCAAATTCACCATTCTTGAAGAAAATCTAAAATCCGACCCCGGGCCCGCATGCTCGGATTCCAATAATTCTCTAAGGAAACACTCACCCAAAGCCTAAGGATCATTAATATACGATTTTACTTGATTTCATAGCAAATTCACGGGTAAATTCTCAAATTATCGAAAGCCCTAGGTTACTACCCAATTCATGATTTTTCACTAATTTAGGTAGTTAATTAAGCTAGTAATTCATGCATGAAGATAATATTAGAGTAGAATTTACTTACCTTTAATAACCAGGTCGTTTGCTCCTTTAAAATGGTGTAAATCGCCCCAAGAAAGAAGAAGAAGATGAGGAAAATGAATTAAAACCCGTGTATAAAAACACATTTTCTGAACAGTGTTTCCGCACCTACGGCTCGAGGACCGCACCTGCGGTCTCGCACTTGCGAGCAAAAGCTCGCACTTGCGGAAATGGACTAGGAAGCCTGGGCCCGCACCTGCGGATCCGCTCCTGTGAAACTTTGTCCGCACCTTCGAGAAACTGCTTGCCCACTGGGGGTCGCACCTGCGTGGCTGGGACCGCAGGAGCGGTCCCGCACCTACGACTGGGCAACCGCACCTGCGGTCACACCAGAACAGGTGCACCAACAGCTATTTCAGCTGAGGTTTTTTGGTCTCGTGTGGTGCCGGGAGGTACGTGGGCCCACCCTCGCCCTCGCCCAAATATACCAACAAGTCCCAAATCATAATACGGACTCGCCCGAGCCTTCGAAAATCCCAAAACAACGCCGAAACTCAAAATCACACCTCAAAACCCCAAGAACTAAACTTAGGAACTTTAAGTTTTCTAGACTTCGCTAACAACGCGCCGAACCGACCTATACTACTCGGAATGACACCAAATTTTGCAGGAAAGTCATAAGTGACATAATAGAACTTTTTCCGGTCTCGGAATTCCGTTCGGACCTCGATAACACAAAAGTATGTCCCAAACTATAATAGGAACTTCTTATTTCATATTGGGCGCCGGAATGCTCTCGGATTATCATAAACCCATTCCGAACATACGCCCAGGTCCAAAATCATCGTACGAAGCTATCGGAATCGATGAAACTCGATTCCGAGGTCGTTTACCCAATATATTGACCGAAGTCAAACGTGGCCTTAAAGGCCAACCTTAAGGAACCAAATGTTCCTATAGCACTCTAAACACCTCTGAATCCCGGACCACCAGCCCCTGCAACTCATAAATCATAATAAGCCGCTATGGGAAGTTCCATTTAGGGGAACGGGGTCCGATAACGCAAAACGACCGGTCGGATCGTTACACTGGGCAAACTTCAAGCAGGAAGGGATCACAATTTTTAGACCCAGAATTCTTAATAACCCTACAAGTTTGCCTAAGTGATTACCAGAGCAGCATCCTATAGGCATGGCATCTACAACTGTTACTTATAGACCTATAACATGTTGTCTAAGCGAATTGCTCATAAAGAAAGGTTTTATCTTTTTAGATCTATAGGCATGCTTTCTAATTTGCAGAATTAATTAACTCCTATAGGCACGATTTCTAAGTGTTGGAACTGATTTGTTTATTTCCTATAGACATGGTATCTAAATTGAATAAACGGATTTTTATATCTCCAATAGGCATGATATCTAAGTAAAAATGATATCTAAGTAAAAACTGATATTTAATCCTTATAGGCATGAATTCTATTAATCACATGTGGGAAAAATTTTAGACAAGTCACCAGGAAAGTTTATTAATTCATACAAATATGATCCTCTATACATGGTCACTAATGCACATTCAGATTGAAAATATTTATAGATCCTATGAACATGGATTCTAATGGGGAATTAACAAAAGACCTATAGGCAGTATCTCTAATATGTCGAAAATATGAAGATTCACAGTCCCAAACAATCAGAAAAAGATCCTATAGGCAGGATCTCTAAATGAACAGTAACATGCACATAAGGAACCAACCAATAGACCTATAGGAAAGATTTCTGTCAGAGTTTTTTAACAAAGATATATAACCCCCCCCCCCCCCCCCCCAGCTTTTACTAATAACCCCATATCTGTTTATTACAGAGATTATTGCATTATTACAGCCCAATAATGAATAAATTACACAGCAAATTCATTATACCATAGGGAGCCTTCATAGGCTCAATATTAACCTGGAAACCAGGCCTTAAAGTAAAGCAAGTCTGAAGTATACAGATGGTCCATCCATGGCACATAGAATTAGGTTCCTAGTAAGTTAAAGTTCCCAAGGGCCTCAGGGACCTCGGGCAATGCTCACACCAGGACCACACTTGAAGAAACAGTTCATACAAGATTGGAAGACCAGCCCCATATGTCAGAGTTCAGAGGAGTCTCAAGGACCCTAGGCAGTGCTCACACTGGGGGTGGTAGGAACCTAATAGCTAAGAGTAGAAGTTTGAAAACCAGTATATTGAGGGTAGGGGACAGTTTTAGAAAACAATTTAATTTCCAGAAGAAAACAGATTCAGATTACATGGTTGCAAACAAAGTAGTACCAAGAAATAAATAGAATCCATATTCAGCATATGCTTCAAGTAGATTGGTATTTATTCAAACATAGATACTGTACCATTATTTAAAGCAATCACAAAGAGCAAGGAAACTTGAATTAACAGACAGAGTTGGCCATACAATAATTAAATGCTTGCAATATCTAGTCATGTTTGGAACATGGAACATACAACTGAATTAGACAGGGTTTCACATCATTAGAGATAACCTAGTTTATATTATCACTAAGTGAAATCATATGGACATGTATTAAGAAGAAACATGCTGAAGTTTGAAATAACTAACCACACAAACTTATAGAATAGGACATGGTAGCAGGAACTAAAGCATACTAGTTTAGAAGGAAGTAAGAAGGAATCATAGATCACACAGAAGCATGATAAGGTTGAAATAAACTAATCATATAAGCACAGGGAACATAACAAGATAACAAGAACTAAGACATAACAGTTGAGAAAGGAATAGACAGGAATCATGTATCAAACAGAAGCATGTTGAGGTTTGAAACAAACTAATCACATAATATATAGAACATAACAAGATAACATGAGTTAAGGCATACCAGTTAGGAAGAAAGTAAATAGGTATATAATGGCAGTTTTGATCCAAAGAGTTTAGCCTTGGCTTCCAGCCGGCTAAAAAGTGCAGCAAATCGGAGTGATAGAAAGAACTCAAGCTTATGAGAGAATAGAAAGCTTTGAGAATTTTTAATTGTAAGAATTGTTCAGTAAGGAAATTGTGAAGTGCCTTTGTGTGTGTATGTAGGTGTTCGTGTAAGTGTGTGTGTAAGCCTCTTTGAAGTCAGAACAATGAAAGGTTTTTATAGCATACAGTAGAGTAAAACCAAATAAGGTAAGGTATGAAAAATCAATCAATCAATCAATTAGGGTTAACATGAATCAGTTAACAGTAAGTACTACTTAAATTAAGGAGAGTCTTTCACGGAATAAATCAACAGACAAGATTGAGGGCTAAATAAGATAAACAGTAAGTCTAGAAATCAAATATATGTCAGTTCTAATAATCAAAGCACACGCCAGTAAAAGGAATTAAGGAAAGTAGTACTAATTATTAATCACACATAAGGAAATATTCTGATAAGGGAATATCAGTATTAAGGAAAACACAGTTTTAAAACCCTAATTAGGCCAGTAGATCACTTAATCATTTTAATTGACAGGGCTAAGGTAAACGGGCAAAATATTTTAACAAACAGTCAAGTAATTGAGAACCCTAAGCATATCAAAACATAGAGATGAAACTCAAGTAAAATCAGTCGGAGAAGCAAAGAAGAAAAGCAGAGTTGAAAAATACTTAAACACTTAAAACATTTTTGCAGAAACCCTATTAGAAACCAAAACCCTAGCTTTAGGGCAAAGTGAAATAGATTGACAATAATAGTAAAAATAGAAGAATCATAAAGGAAAAATACCAAACAAACTCAAAACACTTCAGATTTAAAGAGATCCGAACTGATTTAGCCAGAAATAGTTAGATTTATGAAAAAATAGATAGAAGTGAATCAAATCTGGTTTGAACAAGAGATTCGAAGCCGTAAAACGTGAAAATAGTATTACTCACAGACATCAGAGTGAATACGAATAGATTAGTCGAGAAAAGAGAGATTTTGAACCAAGTCTGGTTCGAATCTCTTTAGAATCCATCAAATAGCATGAGAATCACAATGCCAGTAGAGATATGAGGCCGGATAAGGCCGTAGATTGAAGAAAAAAACCATGAATCGAGGGGGTTTTGGTGATGGAGGGCTTGGGTTGGGGGGGGGGTGAGAGAGAAAAGAGGGAAGAAAGGGATTCAGAGGCGGCGGGTTTGTGAAAATGGGGTAGGATTATGATTAAGGGTGTAATTAAAAAAGGAAAGAGGTTTCTGGACCGTTGATCTTCTAAGATCAACGACCATTGGTTCTTAGGTTGGGGAGGGTTATAAGAATTGGGTATTGGGTGTTGGGTAATGGGTAATGGGTTATTGGGCTGGGGTAGTTATTGGGCTAAGGTCCGAAAAATTAATAAAAGAGGCTATATGTTAAATACCTATTTAATTTAATAAACATAATTTATAAAAATAGTTAGTAAGTGATGAAAAATGCTATTTGTGCATGAAAATGATTTAAAATAATTACTTAATATTATAAAAATATGAAAGATCATTTTCGTGTAAAAATAAAGTAATTATGTACACATGAGCTATTATTGCAAAGTTATTGCAATTATAACCTAAAGATGTAAATATAATTATGCATAAAATGGTTAAAGCTTAATATAAATATAAATAATAGAAATTAATCAATAAAATTTTTATAAAATAATTTGTGATGCAATTAGTAATTATTTAGATAATAAAATGATGGAATAAATTAATTAAAAATCTTTTAAAATTACAGAGAATTATGGAAAAACACTAATTAATGCTCATGCATTATTTTGAATATATATATACATGTTGAAAATAATATAGGAAAAAATTGGGTATCAACAAGTGTTTGGAGAGTCCAGTATCAGTACTTTAGTGCGAGTAGTAATATCCTATAGGCAGAATTTCTAAGATTGGCGATTGGAGTCGATCTTCATCCATTTAGCTCCTATAGACATGTTTTCTAGGAGCAATAGATAATTATATAATTAAAGTCCTATAGGCATGATATCTAATGAACATGGTGCAGATTGAAGAGCAACATTTATTTCCTATAGGCATGTTGTCTAGCAACACATAGCAGCAGACATGAGAATAAGTAGATCACTTATGCTTTGATAATATACCAGTTATTGGAGTGTGTGATTTCCCTAATGACATGATCTCTAGTAGTGACCGAAGAGACTTGAATGACACATATAGCAGGTCGGATAGCAAATAGATCACATAAATCCTATAGAAATGCTTTCTACCATTTTCATGCAAGCATCAAGATATACCCATTTTCCAATTTCACTAACACCCCAATTGTTTATTACAGACCCAATAACAAATGTAATTACAAAAGTTGTACAAGCAATAGCAGTAGGTCCAAAACATTCCCAAAGAGATACCCAACATTGACAAGCCTTGGACTAAACTCTTTCTCCACCAGTTAGCACACCCAGATCCCAACAGGGACTATGAGCCCGTTTGGATTGGCTTATATTAAGTTCTTTTAACCCAAAATATCTTTTAAGCCATTTTTAGTGTTTGGATAAAAGTAAAAAAAATGCTTTTAAGCACTTATTTTTAAGCTAAAATGATAAAAATAAGCCAAAAGCTAGAATTCCTAACTTATGGCTTTTGACTTTAAAGTCACTTACAACAAGCCCATTCAAACGGGATTTATATCCATCAGCATAGCCCGGAAACCATAAAGGAACTCAAACCAAACCAAACAACCATGTATTGACCATATGATCCAGACATGAATCACTTAAACAAATCAATTTGCACATTCAATAGACAGAAGGAGACCATAACTGAGTGTCAAAGATAGCTCAGGTCTTGGTGGTAAGAGAATGGCCAAAGAACCTCAAGCCCTAGTGTGTCAGAGTTCACAAGGGTCTCAAATGGACCTCGATTAATACTCACACTAGGGAGGTTAATAGAGAAAGTCTTAGTGGCTTTGGATTTTAGCCGGCCAAGAGTTATAGATTCAGAGTAGTATAGGCAACCAATGAGAGTGAAAGAATAGTGATCAAATGGTAGAGTGTGAAGAGGTGAATTTGTATTTTAGACACAGACATTGCAGGGGTGATTACACAATGAACATACAAGCAAAGAGGATAAACAAAACTCAAAAGACAGGTTGATATCACAAGTTCAGACATTTAGCATATTGGGGAAAAGAACATTTTATAGGAAGCAGGGGAATTATGCCTTCTCGGATAACTAATATACAAAGGTGCACTATGCCAAACGAGATAAAAAATAGAGTACTAACTTAAAAGGTTCAAAGGCTAAAGGTCTAAATTATGCTGAACTCACATCAACAAAGCAAAACAATGTCAAATGCTATAAGGAAACACAAGTTAAGAAGCTATTTTAAAAGGCCTCAACTAGTTTCTAGGGAATACAAAATTGGAAAAAAATAAGGACATGCTGAGTGAGAAAAATAATCATAGGAGAAATTCATAGCTAGAGTGAAGGTCTTAACATAGATTACGACACATTATAGATACAAGTCAATCACTATAGAGACCCAAGACAAAGCAGGAAACAAATTGATGCCACATACCCAATGTAAACTTTCAAAGTACCAACACATTAGGCTAAACGATCTTAAAAGAGTCTAAACTGTTCAAGTTAAGCATAAACGTATCTCAGAGTTGGAAGTTTAGGTAAAAATCAAATGCTAAAGAGGTTCAGATCACAATACAAGTTAAAAGCTAGCAGAGTCACACACGAAAATAACCCAGAACACATTAAGCCATGAATTTCAGAAATATGCAACCCATAGACACATCAGAATGAAATTCCAAAGACCAAGTAACTTTCCAGTTAAACGGATAATAAGAAAGAACAAAATTCCACAGTATTCTGAATATCGACAAAGAGCAGTAGAACCCAGGATCTTAGTGCATCAAAGTTCCCAAGGGCTTCAAAGGATCCCAGTACCGTGCTCGCACCAAGAAAAGTTGAAAAATCAAATTCCGCTGGCCTTGGCTTTTAGCCGGTCAAGAGACAAAGTATAGAATAAGAGAATGAGAGAATAACAGAGTGAAAGACTTTAGATTTTAGTGAAACTTTAATGATTAAAGTATGTCCAAAAGGGGAATGGGGAGGGGTTTATATAGTAGTAAAATCAACACATAAGTAAGGAAATACAGTCAATCAAACATAAAAAGGAAAGAAGAACACACGCCAATCAATTTAGAATCGAATTAGGAGAAGAAACCTGGTAAACCTAGTTTGACTAAGATTAGAAATTGGCCGGAGATCTTGGTGAATCTGGACTTCATAGCCTTGCTATGGACGTATAAGGACGAAATGTCGTCCAAATCTTGGAGAATAAAGCTGATATCCTTTGATTCAAAGAAAGATACTTGCCAAAAAATGGGAAAGTACTAAGTAACACCATACTTACACAAGTAATAATGGTATAATCGGGAAAAGGTAAGAAAATCATGGTAAGAATCCATGGATAGACTAGATTCAGAGAAGACTTGGGGTGGCGTCTAGGGTTTGTAAGGTGGGGGGAAGTTTTGAGAGAGTATAGAGACGGCCGGTTGAGAAAATGGGTTAGGGTTTAGGGTTGTGAGGTTATAAGGAGAGGTGGGGGATTATTATGGGCCGTTATGCATTTGAGATCAACGACCAAGATCAAAAGGGAAGTGGGGAGGGTCAGGAGATGGGTGTAGGATAGTGGGCTACTGTGTTGGGCCAGAGATTTGAGAGCTTTGGGTCACTAGTGTGGTCCAAAAAAATCTGTTTAAGTCTGGGCCATTTTTTTTTAAATAAAGAAATTAAGAAAAAGTGATTAATAAAATAGCTAAATAGGTATTAAAAATATTATCTAAGAAAATAAGTACTTTTAAATAATATTTGAAGGTTGTAGACATGTAAAAAGTTGTTTTAACTCTAAATAAAACAGTAAATGCAGTTAATTGCAAAGTGCAGGCTATTATTGCAAAAATGTGTAAGTAACATAAATGTAATTATAGAAAATGAAGTAAAATATTATAAAACAGACATATGGGTGTAAATAATAAATTTTGATGATTAAGTCATCACAAAATGATTTAAAGAATAATTATTAGATATTTATATAATAAAAAATGTAAAAAGAAATTAATTTAAAGCTTTAAAAATTATGGAAAATTATAAAAAAATGCTTGTATAGGTTTTTAAACTAAATAATGATGCAAACATACTATTTTGAGAGTATATATATGTATTTAAAAATATGAGGGAAAATTGAGTATCAACAGGTGCCCCTCTTTACCCGGAATGATGAAAGGGTTATCCGGTAAAGAAATGATGACCGATTTTGACCGAGTGATTTGAAAAATGGAGGTCAAACCCTGTTTCATGAGTTGCCTACATATCTTTGGTATTACGGGAATCAGGCCGTATGTAGTTCTGGATCCATAGGTGAACTGAACCGGCGGAATTGTTATAGGAATGGTCGTATGTTTTAGAAAAGGTTCTTTTTGGGTAAGACAGTATCAGATGAATCTGCGCAAAATCATGAGTGTGACTCTGAGAAGTTATGGATGTATTTCAAAATGAGCATTTGAATGGTTGTCAAGTGAAAATGGGTAACTGATGGTAGTTGGTTGTATTTGAAATAATTGCAGGATGTGAACATTGAACGGAAACCAGAG
This sequence comes from Nicotiana knightiana, assembly GCA_005239525.1. Taxonomy (NCBI): domain Eukaryota; kingdom Viridiplantae; phylum Streptophyta; class Magnoliopsida; order Solanales; family Solanaceae; genus Nicotiana; species Nicotiana knightiana. Next base: position 11,265 of record MDKJ01021877.1, read on the forward strand.
CGAAGATTGATCTTGTTTAAGAGGACGGTCACCTCCTGGATTACCTGTGAAACTTAAACACAATGCATGCAAGTATATATGGTATTATCGCGAGAATTTAAACATGATTCAAATTCCCTTTAGACCATGAAAGTTGTCTTTGGACGATGAGGATGATGTCCTTAGACCATGACGTCCTGGGCCATGAATTGCATGACAAGGGATTTGCAGGCCATGAAATAGTGTTCTCGGGCCATGAAAATGGTTCCTCTGAACCATGACACCTTTGAATAATGATGTGCTATATTGAGAGATCCTCAGGCTATGGTATGGTGTCTTTCGGCTATAAGGATGATGCCTTCGGACCATGACGCCTTTGGAAAAAATAGCGATGTTTTAGCCCATGAGAAGCGAAACAATACAGAGCTTAGTCTTGTGTAAGATTGGGGCGGTGCTTAGCCCCGGGAAAATAGAAAATAGTGTTAGGTTTCAAATAGCATAATGGAGGTATCATTTGGTATTATGCAAGGATAAGGCGATGCTTAGCCTTAGACAATTGAAGAGGAAGTGCTTAGCCTGATGCAAGAAGAGGAGACGGTGCTTAGTCTCGATGCACGGAAAGTCCGAGCTTAGCCTTATGAAATTTAGGGAGGTCGTTCTTAGCCTCATGCAATAAGAGGAGACAATGCTTACTCTAATGCGAACAAAGGCAATGCTTAGCCTTATACAGTTAAGGAGGCGATGCTTAGCCTCATGCAAGAAGAGGAGATAGTGTTTACTCTCATGCAATTAGGAGACAATGCTTAGTCTCATGAAAGGAAAGGAAATGCTTAGAATTATGCAATTAGGGAGGCAATGCTTAGCCTCATGCAAGAAGAGGAGACATTGTGTAGTCTCATGCAAAGAAAGGCAATGCTTAGCCTTATGCAATTAGGGAGACAGTGCTTAGTCTCATGCAAGGAAAGGAAATGCTTAGACTTATACAAGAAGAGGAGACAGTTCTTAGTCTTATGCAAAGAGAGGCAATGCTTAGCCTTATGCAGTTAGGGAGGTGATGCTTAGCCTCATGCAGGAAGAGGAGACAATGCTTAATCTCATGCAAAGAAAGGCAATGCTTAGCCTTATGCAATTAGGCAGACAATGCTTAGCCTTATGCAATTAGGCAGGCAATGCTTAGTCTCATGCAAGAAAAGGCAATGCTTAGCCTAATACAAGAAGAGGATACACTGCTTAGTCTCATGCAAAGAAAGGAAATGCTTAGCCTTGTGCAGTTAGGGAGGCGATGCTTAGCCTCATGCAGGAAGAGGAGACAGTGTTTAGTCTCATGCAATTAGGAGACAATGCTTAGTCTCATGCAATTAGGAGACAATGCTTAGTATCATGCAAGGAAAGGCAATGCTTAGACTTATGCAATTAGGGAGGAAATTCTTAGACTCATGCAAAGAAAAGACAATGAGTGATAGTAGAGTATTTTTTAGCCGGAGACGTGTTTGCGTTTTGCAACTTTACCGTTATGAAGATAGTGATTATTGATGTGTGTGCGTATTTGCGAATATTCCTTGTTCCTGCATCCAAAGAAAAATTGTGAGTTTCGCGGTGAAGGTTGGTTCGTGCCTTCACTTGCTTGCTTTGCTTTTTCCTTGTCTGGAGATCTTGTTCGAGTTACCCTGGGTAGCATCTCGCTATTTATAAAAATAAAGTTTCGAAAAATGTGCGTGCATTTGATAAATGTAGTTAATTAAAATATAGTAGTATGCAATATCAAGTAAGTTAGATGAACCAATAACTGTGACACTTTTAGAGACATGAGACTTCCTTGCATTAGAATTTTGAGGGTCTCCTCAAAATTCTGCCCCAGTTAATAAACAATCCTTTGACCGTTCTGCATATGACAAAGTTGGCGGGACTTGCTCCGGAATTTTGAGGGTCCTCATCAAAATTCTGCCCCAGTTTTTGATCATGGAAAAATGAAGATTTTATTGAGATGTGACCGAACCCACAAGGCTGCCTACGTATCCCCTCTTAAATGGGAATCAGGTCAAGCGTAGTTTAGTTACATCAGAGGAAGAAATGTAAGCAATCTAAACGTAGTATCTTTTGACTGCGTCTGAGTTGATAGGTTTTGGACAAATTTCTCCGTCCATTTCTGCAAGTATGAGCGCTCCTCCTGTTAGTACTCTGTGAACCATGTAGGGTCCCTGCCAATTAGGTGAAAATTTTCCTTTGGCTTCATCCTAATGTGGGAAGATCCGCTTCAGCACCAGCTTCCCCGGTGTGAACTGTATAGGTCTGACACTTTTCTTGAAAGCTCTGGACATTCTGTTCTGGTAAAGTTTACCATGGCATACCGTATTCATTCTTTTCCTGTCAATGATAGACAATGTTTCATAGCGACTTCGTACCTATTCTGCATCTATGAGTTCAACTTCTTGTATGGTTCTTAAAGAAGGAATTTCGACTTCGGTGGGAGTGATAGCTTAAGTACCGTAGACCACCAAGTAGGGAGTTTCCCCAGTTGATGTGCAAACTGTGGCACGGTATCCTAATAAGGTAAATGGTAATTTCTCGTGCCATTATTTGTGATTATCTACCATCTTTATCAATATTTTCTTGATGTTCTTGTTGGCGGCCTCCACAGCTCCATTCATTTTAGGCTTGTATGTTGTGTAATTCTTATGCTTGATCTTGAAGTTTTCACACATAGATTTCATTAAGTCACTATTAAGGTTGGCGGGGTGTTCGGTGATGATGGATTCTGGCACCCCGAATCGGCAAACAATACGATCCCTGACAAAATATACGATGAGTTTCTTAGTTACAACTTTGTAAGATGAAGCTTCAACCCATTTTGTGAGATAGTCTATGGACACTAGAATGAACTTGTGCCTATTTGAAGCGGCGGGTTCGATTGGATCGATGACATCCATTCCCCAAGCAGAGAAAGGCCAAGGTGCACTTGTTGCATTGATTTCATTCGGTGTCACTCGTATCATATCTGCATGTACTTGGCATTGATGACACTTTTGGACATACCTGATGCTTTCCGTTTCCATAGTCATCCAAAAATATCCCGCTCTTAATATCTTCTTAGCTAATACAAAATCGTTCATGTGTGGTCCGCAAGTTCTGACATGTATCTCTTCGAGCAGTTTGGAGGCGTCCTTGGCGTCAACATACCGTAATAATCCCAGATCTGGAGTCCTTCTGTACAGAATTCCCCCACTTTGGAAGAAATGGTTGGAAAATATTTGGAGTGTGCGTTTCTGAGTATGATTTGCATGCTCCGGGTACTCTCTTTTTGCCAATTATTCTTTGATGTCATGGAACCATGGATTCCCATGTATTTCTTCCTCAACATGAGCACAATAAGCTGGCTGATTATGGATCCCTACTGAAATAGGGTCGATGAAATTCTTGTATGGCTGTTGTATCATGGAAGATAGAGTGGCCAATGCATATGCAAACTCATTCTGGACTCTCGGAACATGTTTGAACTCTACCTTTTTGAATCTCTTCATCAACTCTTGCACATAGTGCATATACAGTAATATTTTGGTATTCTTTGTAGCCCACTCCCCTAGAACCTGATGTACCAAAAGGTCTGAATCACCAATTACCAGCAATTCTTGAATGTTCATGTCAATGGCCAAATTGATCCCCAAGATGCAAGCCTCATATTCTGCCATATTGTTGGTACACGAAAATGTGAGTTTCGCGGATACCAGGTAGCGTTGACCTGTCTCTGATACCAAAACAACTCCAATACCCACACCTCTGAAATTTGCAGCCCCATCAAAGAATATTCTCTAACCTTTGTAGGTTTTGGTGATATATTCCCCTACAAATGATACTTCTTCATCGGAAAAATATGTTTTCAACGGTTCATATTCTCCTCCTACATAATTTTCGGCCAGATGATCCGCTAATGCCTGTCCCTTGACCGCCTTCTGAGTTACACAAACGATGTAAAATTCACTCAATTATATCTGCCACTTTTCCAATTTCTCCATAGGCATGGGTTTATGGAAAATGTATTTTAGAGGATCCATCACTGATATGAGATATGTGGTGTAGGCACAGAAGTAGTGCCTCAAATTTTGAGCTATCCATGTTAGAGCATAGCAGGTGCGTTCCAGCAAAGAATACCGTGTTTCATAGGGTGTGAACTTCTTACTCAGATAGTATATGTCCTGCTCTTTTCTTCCCATCTCATCGTGCTTCCCAAGACACAACCAACCCCATCTAGTACGGAAAAATAGAGTAGCAGAGGTCTCCCAGGTTTCAGCGGGACCAGGACTGGTGGTGTGGACAAATATTCCTTGATTTTGTCAAAAGCTTTCTGACATTCTTTAGTCCAACTTATTTCGGCATCCTTCTTTAACATTTTTAAAATCGGTTCATAGATTACATTTGATTGCGCTATGAAGCGGATGATGTAGTTGAGACGCCCTAAGAAGCTCATCACGTCTTTTTTGTTCTTTGGAGGTGGAAAATCCTAGATAGCCTTGACCTTTGATGGATCTAACTTAATTCCTCGATGGCTGACGATGAATCCTAACAACTTTCCAGCAGGGACCCCAAAAGCATATTTTGCGGGGTTCAGTTTCAAATTATACCTTCGAAGCCGATCAAAGAACCTCCTCAGGCCTGCTATGTGATTTGTACCCTTCTTGGATTTGATGATGATGTCATTCTCGTACACTTCTATCTCCTTGTGTATCATGTCATGGGAAATGGTTGTCATGGCCCTCATGTAAGTGGCTCCAGCATTCTTCAGGCCAAACAACATCATTTTATAGCAGTATACTCCCATGGCGTAATAAAGGTTGTCTTCTCAGCATCTTCTTCATCCATCCAGATCTGATGATATCTCGTGAAGCAGTCCACAAAAGACTGGAGTTCATGCTTGGCACACTTGTCGATCAATGTGTGTATGTTGGGCAACGGGAAATCATCTTTAGGACTTGCTCTATTTAAGTCCCGATAGTCGACACACACTCTGACTTTCCCATTTTTCTCTGGAACCGGCACAATATTAGCCAACCAGGTTGGATATTCAACCACTCTGAGAACCTTAGCTTTGATCTGCTTGGTGACTTCCTCTTTTATTTTCAAACTCATATCGGGCTTGAACTTTCTGAGCTTCTGCTTTTGAGGCGGACACATAGGGTTGGTAGGTAGTTTATGAGACACTATAGATGTGCTCAAACCAGTCATATCATCATAAGACCATGCAAAAATATCCTCATATTCCTTCAGGAAATGAATGTACTCTTCTTTCTCTAACGGCGACAGGTGAATACTTAAACGAGTTTCCTTGACTATTTCAGAATCTCCCAAATTGACTATCTTGGTTTCATCCAAATTGGACTTAGGCTTGTTCTCAAAATTTTCCACTTCTCTGACAATTTCCTCAAGTATTATATCTTCTTTTTCTATTTCCTCTGAATCACTATCCTTATGTTGCGTTGTCTCATTACATGTCACAGTTGTAGGTTCATCAGGATAAGTAATAATAACGATGTAACGAGAAAATGTAAAGGATAATAATAAATACTAAAACAACAATCCGTTGATAAATATTAAAACGTCAAACAAATGCAGTTTTAATGATCCGAACAATTATTTCAAAGCAAAATGATTAAAACAATATACTGAAAAATTTCTTAAAATGCCCATAAAAAATTATTTTCAAAGTAAATGATGCTAATTACCACGATACCCAGGAACTCGACGGGCTCTTGATGGTGTAGCAGTCCAATTCTTGAGAACAACTTCCTTCTCCACTGTGTGAATGACGAGGCCTTCCTCCTCCTCAACTATTGCACTGCAGTCCATGTCTTCATCTTCCAAGAACAGACTCCTTATGCCAACTAGAACTTCATTTTCTTCAGATCCCCACATCATGCCGGCTTGATGAAATGACCGGCTCAAATATGGTACTGACTGCTCAAGAGGGTAATAAGAACCATTCCATGGCGGCGACCAACGTTATACTCCTGCCAGGTGTACTTATATCCAAGCCCAAAGGTTGTGCCATGACACTTTAGCTGTATTGGTTTAGTGATACCCTGGAGATTCTTACCGAGACACTTACCAGGCTCATACCATGTCCATGCCAATATACTTTCTACCTTGCTACTCCACCATTTATCTTTCTCCATTGTGTTGACACACTCGATGTGATGGTATGTTTCTCCACCCAGCATCCTTCTATTCTCATTAACCGCAAAAATTTGATTGGTGTAAATAGGATTACTTTCGTCCCTATGGATGATTACTTCCTGATGATTCCAGCTGAAGTTCACGGCCTGGTGTAGAGTAGAGGCTATGGCCCCAGCAGCATGTATTCAAGGTCGTCCCAACAACAGATTGTATGTGGTGGATATGTTTAACACTTGAAATTTGACATCAAACCAGGTCGGGCCCATCTATAAACAGAGGTTGGTCTCCCTAATTGTGGCCATTTGGGACCCATCGAATTCTTTCACGTTCATACTTCTCGCTCGTATCTCATGCAAACCCTTACCCAACCTCTTCAAAGTGGTTAATGGACATATGTTGAGATTTGAACCCCCATCTATCAGGACCCTGGCAATGAATTTGTCCTCACACTGCACTGTGATGTGCAGTGCCCTATTGTGACTCAATCCTTCTGATGGCAGTTTGTCTTCGTGAAAATTGATCTTATGGATTTCCAATACATGTCCTACCATATTGGCCATTTCCCCACTGGTAACATTATTAGGTACATAGGTTTCGTTCAGCACTTTCATCAACACATTCCTATGTGCCTTGGAGTTCTGCAGCAGTGATAAAATGGATATTTTAGCAGGGGTTTTGTTCTAATGATCAACCACAAAATATTCTCTTGGTTGTACCTTTCTCCAAAGAATATCTGCGATAGTCTCAATTACAGGTGGCTTAGAAGTGGCATCTTTACTTGTTCCTCCCAAATGTTCAGGCGTATAAACCCTACCGGTTCTGGTCATGCCTTGTGCTGCACTCGTTTCCTCCATTTTTGCTTTTCCTTTCCTTCTCGCTTCTGCAGTATAGTCTCAGGGAATATCATTGGACTTAAAAGACGGTGTAGGTGATACCATCACGGTGAAGGGTGTTGTCACTTTGACATCAAACAGAGTTGGCGCGACTGAGGGTGTTGTCACTTCGACCTCAAATGGAGTTGGTGTGGCTATATGGACCTCAATTGGTGCTTGAATCTATACCAGGATAGGTGTGAGAGTGACTAGAAGTATTTTAGGCTCAACCCCTTCATGAATGAGTTCAATTGACCCTTCCGGATCCCATTCTTCATCAGTTTCTATCACATGTACCCCCTCGCCCCTGTGATCCGGGAGAGGACTATTATAGACATTAGGTGCAGCTTCTTTTGCTAGTATAACTTTGGTGTCAATCAATGTCTGGATCTTATACTTCAAAGTGCAACGTTCATGAATAGTATGACCCTTCATGCCCGAGTGGTAGGCACATGTCTTATTTGGATTAATCCATTAGGAGGTATTTTACATAGCAACAGCGGGAATGGGAGTGACATAACTGGCAGCTTTCAGTCTCTGGTACAATTGGTCGATGGGTTCAGCAATTTGGGTGTATTGTCTGGGCGGTCTGCGGTCGAAAATTTGGTCTAGGTTTTGGGTAGTTTTGGTGAGCTGGTGGTGAATGGTAGTGTGCTGGCTGGGTGTTATAAGTATGGTAAGTGGTGTCAGGTTGTTAGTATCTGGGAGGTGAAGGCTGATATATGGGTGAAGGCGTTTTGTATATGAGAGGAGACTTTGGACATTGGGCCACCATCACTGCCCCTACTTTTTTATTTTTAGAAATACCACCTGACTGCAAGGCTTTGTTTCTAGCCTGAAGAACTTCAAAATTTGTCATCATTCCACTCTTAATTCCTTCGTCTATTCTTCCCCCAATTTGATGATGTCGGAAAACTTATGATTTTCAATAACAATCAGTCTCTTGTAGTACTGCGAATCCTGAGCTTGGACAAAGAACTTATTCATCTATTCTTCTTCTAGTGTTGGCCTTACTTTCACAGCTTCATACCTCCACCGAGTAGCATACTCGCAGAAAGTTTCCGTTGGCTTTTTCTTAAGATTCTGAATGTAGAAAACGTCTGGCGCATTTTTTGTATTAAACCTGAATTGATCCATAAAATCTGACGCCATGCTTACCCAATTAACCCATTTCTTCGGGTTCTGACTGATGTACCAAGACAAGGCGTCTCCAGTGAGGCTCCTCATGAACAACTTCATGAGTATTCCTTCATCCTTAGCAACCCTTACAAGCTTGTCACTATACGTTCTTAAATGTACCTTCAAATCACCTGTCCCATCGAACATTTTTAACTTAGGAGGTTTGTAACCCTGTGGCAGTTCCACATCCGGCTCAATACAAAATCCTCATAATTTAAACCCTCGACGCCTTTACCACCTTCGACACTTTGGACTCTGCCAGTAAGTTTCTTGAGTTCTTCCGCCATGTTCTTGATGAGCAGGTCCTTCCCGGTAGACTCCAAGTGTACTGGGTCTGTTATGGAGTGTGGGGTAGGGTTTCCACATATATGGGGTTACTTTGATGGACTCCAGGAATTTGGGCGTAGTGGTGGTCGTTGGTTGAGTTTTGGGGATCAGGGGTAGGTTGTGGTGAAGTTTGAGGAGTGTGATAGGTGGTGGTTTGTGGATACTGGTTTGGATGGTGATGATGTTGTGGATGGGTCAGTACTGGTGGAGGATTAGGATTTTGAGGAGGTGTGGCATATTGATGAGGCGCGAGACGATTTTGCGGGTGTTGGTTTTGTGTGTTCTGGGGAGGTTCTGGGTTTTGGGAATTTTGTTGGTTGATGTCGAGTATGTTCATGGTGAGGGAAATGTTTGCCAAGTTCCACACCTTCTTAAGTTCCCCTTGTAACTCCAGTATTTTCTGTTCCAACCATAAGACCAAGCCTTTCTTTGCCGGAGTACTCCGACCATCTGAAGTTTCGACATTCTCTGCATGAGTAGCATTGTCTTTTATGATACCGCTCATATCATCCATTTTGTTTTTTCCTTTATTTTTGGGATCACTTGGAGGAGGAGGAGATGGAGGACCTCTAGATCTGGTATGATATGTTGATGATGCCAGTATGCACGAACCAACCTTAGGGAAATGGGAATAAACAAAAGAAAATATAACAAAAGTTAACCAAGCCAGTAGGGAGTATTAGAAGGATGTTTGCGATATCTAAACATGTATTGCAGAATTGTAAATTTGCATCCTAATTTGAGGGACCTCGTTGTTCCCGAGGTAGGCCTAAGCGACATACAGATTTGGAGAAAATTGATGCCAATAATTGCGTTATTTCATTAATGTGAAAAATGAACCAAATCTCTTCTAAAACAACAATAATAAGAAAAAGTTATGAATGTCATTTACCTTATTACAATCAAAGTCTAAAACGAGTCTAGAAAGCAATAAAACATTGTTCCTAATCTATTTGGCCCCAGAGGGACCTTCTCCATGATTGACCTTCTTGGCTCCATCAATCAGGTTCCCCAGGTCGCCATGTCCAATAGCAGATAAGCCCTTGCTAGATGCCCTCCTTCATTTCCCTCTGCATTCTGACAGTCCGAGATCCTTTTCCTCATCTTTCCCTCAAGCTCCATCAACCCCTGCTCCAAATATTCCAACCTCTCTGTTGATTTAATAGCGATTTCTTTCCACTTGTTGATTGCACAACATCCTATATTTGACTTGTGCTTTAACAGCGTCGTCAATAACCCTATTTTTCAGATTAATTCGTGGCTTGACATACCTTGTTATATCATCTACCAACCATGATGGATATAAGTACACATGGTCGACATGATACTGATCTGGCTCGATGGTATCTTTCTCCACAATGATCTTTTGATTCCACATATGCTGTGCCTCGAACTTGAATGGAATGGTGTTCCCCTTGAAGTCTGCTTTGTACTGGACCATGTTAGAAACCCGAGGTATAACTTACTTTCTCCCAGCGTGCCTCATTACCCTTATAGGAGCATAATGATAGATTCCTCTTAACCCGATCAACACTAGATGAGTGGTTTCTCTTGACCTGATGATGAACTCGCTGCTTGGGAACCATTCGAACATCCAATGCACCTTTTCATCAGTCAAATTGCTGAAGAAACGTACCCAGCTTACAACCATTTCCTGGTTGCGCAAACCTATTAGGGATAAAAGTCATTCTTTTCAGATAATGATAGTCTATGTGGTCGTTCGATGGCCGTCGTGGAAGTTCTTGACGGTATTCACCTCTCTGAAAGTGTTTTAATAACCATACCTGCAGCAACAAATTGCAACCCTCAAAGTGATTATATCCTTTTTTACAGCGGTCTAGGGCCCGGTACATCTCAACTAATATCATAGGGACGATGGTGTAAGTTTTCCCCTCAATTCCCTCCATTAAAGTCCTAAAGACCATAACTAGGCGAGTGTGGATCCTTTCCCCCTTCATTGGAAATATCAGCATACCCAGAAAACAGACAACAAACACAAAAACCCGGCGGTGTGTCCAACCCAAGGAAGTAATGGTAAGTTCATCATGGTGAAGGCGGTATAACTTGCTATTCCCATTGAGTTCATAAAGGAACTCAAATGGTATGTATGACTTCTTCAAACAGAGTAATGCATCATTTTTCTTAAAACCCATCATTTTCAAGAAACCTCGGGGAGTGCAATTTTTCGGTACCAATAAGCCAGGACTATCCCACAGGAGCCCAGCGAAGCCTCTTATTTCCTGAAAAGAGGAGTCATTTCTATGTCTCAAAAACGGAAGACAACTCTCTTCTCATCCCAAAACATAGTGGTGGCCTCAATCAATGCGTTATTTGGTTGAATGTCTAATGAAGAGGGTAGATTCCCGAGGACCCTTTTTACATGGTTTTTGTCACTAGGTGAGAGGTTTTTCCAACAATCAAGCAGCAAAGGTGGGATGTTTTGAACCATGCCGAACCTGGGGACTTCGTGCCTCATTTCTGCAAAACAAATAGAGTTAGCCCTTTCCCCCTTCGGATTTGAATGTTTACACGTTAATGATCAACATATCGGCATATTTTCTTCAAATAATGCACATATCGTGATGGTGTCCCTTGGGATTATGGAAATCCCGACAGACTTTGGACAAGGCTTGCCTTAGCGGGTTATCACGCGGACAGCGTTCTAACCCATACTAGGTTTGGACATGATGCATGCATAGTTGATATTAGAGTGGGGTTCTAGAAAAATCTAAGTTGGTACCCTCAACCGGACAACTTGAGAGGGAAAGGCACGGAACCATCGACTGCACCGCTGATCGACTAGTTTTACCATAAATAAGCCTTTCCAAATTTGAAGGGTGATTTCGGAAGAGCGCGGACATTGATCAAGCGCCAGTATGGTATTAATTGGGCACGAGTGGAATATGATGTGGAGCATGCTTTATGCAAAGATAAATAACACGTTGTCAAATATTTTGTATGATGAAAACAATAAATGCAGTATTAAAATGAAATGTAAAAGACATAAAAAGAAAGAAAAACAAGAAAAAGTTAGTTCGTGCAATATAGGAATTGTAATAAAGCAAGCGAGGGAGTTAGAGTGGGGAGAGACATGATGTAGTAATTTTTAAAAAAATGACTTGGAGATAACAGGTACGACTAGAAAAAGGAGTACGCATGTTATAGCCAATTTTGAGCAAAGAAGAGAAGAGAAGGGAATGGATTTACATGTTAATACGAATTCAAATAAATGGAGAATAGGGGAAGTTCGTGCATAAAAAATAAAAGGGAAAACAGGAGCGGGATAATTCATGTAGCAACAAAAATAAAAAAGAAAAGGAAGCACGTTTATTAGACAAGACTAATTCATATAAACCAAGTTTGCTATGGTAAGAGCCTAAATATCCCCAGCAGAGTCGCCATATTGTCTCGCCCCTTTTCCTCAAAAAATCGGGTTTCGACATCTGACAACTCTTTTAAGGAAGTATTAAAAGAGGAGAGTCTCCACCTAACGGTTTAAGGTGCGTTAGGGCACCTATTTGGATATAACTCAGGTTTGACTAGTTTGCATCACTAGAAATCGGGTAAGGGCTTGAAATTACCACGAAGAGAAGGTGTTTGGCACTCTTCGATGTCCATAATTATGAGTCCCGACCGAACTTGAATTATATGAATTAGTTAGATAAACAAAGACAGAGAAAAGAAAGAAGTTTGGGAAATTTTATTATCAGAAGACTTGAGTAAATACAAACATTTGATTCAAAGGTAAATATGAATAAGATAGGGGGGGGGGGGGCCTAAGTTTTTTAGCCTAAAGGATCACCACGTGCAACATAAATAATACTTCGTAACCCCCTCAAGATGGGGTGCTACTCGTATTATTCAGCGGACATGGACTATCATCTCCTGCTACCCAATTATTATCTTTAAGTTGTTACATAAAGCGCACTAGTTGATTCTAATTTGTGCCTTATGCGTGCACTACCCGTCCCATACTTATGGTCCAGGAGGCATTGGACCTTTACTTTTTGTGGTTCTAGACTTGACTTAGGCTGCTCATAAAATGTCAAAACTAGGCGACAATTCAAAACAAATAGGACTGCAATTAAATACAGTTAAAGGCTCAAGTTAGCCTCCGCAATTAGACAACAAATGCACGCGAACAGATTTCTACGTTAGGTATTAGGCAGTTTCAGGATTGAGGGAGATTGAAGTTGTTAAGCTCTATAGACATGGCTTCTATATGATCATATCTACATATGTAGGAAATTTCAAATGCGGAGTGCCACTTTAGACCTATGATTTCTAAATTACTGATTTGTGAGTATCTGATACTGCTAAGTTGTTTATTAACATTATAAGTTAATAAATAAATAGGCATGATCTCTAAGTGGTTTACACAATAAGGGACAATAAAAATCATTGGAAATGCTCATAATTACTCGTGCTCCCTAATAATTGTGTGGCTAAGCAATAAAACAGTGTTTGGAGAGTCCAGTATCAGTTTTTAGAGTGAGTAGTAATATCCTACAGGAAGGATTTCTAAGATTGGCGATTGGAACCAATTTTCATACATTTAGCTCCTATAGGCATGTTTTCTAGGTGCAATAACGAATTAGATAATTAAAGTCCTATAGGCATGATGTCTAATGAACATGGTGCAGATTGAAGAGAAACATTTATTTCCTATAGGTATGTTGTCTAGTAACACATAGCAGTAGACATGAGAATAAATAGAGTACTTATGCTTTGATAGCATACCATTTATATGAGTGTGTGATTTCCCAAATGACATGATCTCTAGTAGTGCACGAAGAGACTTGAATGACACATATAGCAGGTCGGATAAGAAATAGATCACATAAATCCTATAGACATGTTTTCTACCCTTTTCATGCAAGCATCAGGATATACCCATTTCCCAATTTCACTAACACCCCAATTGTTTATTACAGACCCAATAAAGAATGTAATTACAAAAGTTGTACAAGCAATAGTAGTAGGCTCAAAACAGGCCCAAAGAGATACCCAACATTGCCAGGCCTTCGAGTAATCTCTTTCTCCACCAGTTAGCACACCCAGATCCCAACAGGGACTATATCCATCAGCATAGCCCAGAAACCATAGAGGAACTCAAACCAAACCAAACAACCAGGGATTGACCATATCATCCAGAAACTGAATCACTTAAACAAATCAATTTGCACATTCAATAGATAGAAGGAGAACAGAACTGAGTGACAAAGATAGCTCAGGTCTTGGTGGTAAGAGAATGGCCAAAGAACCTTAAGACGTAGTGTGTCAGATTTTTCAAGGGTCTCAAATGGACCCTGAGCAGTGCTCAGACTAGAGAGGTCAATAGAGAAATTCTTAGTGGCCTTGGCTTTTAGCCGGCCAAGAGTTATAGATTCAGAGTATTATAGGTAACCAATGAGAGTGAAAGAATAGTGACCAAATGGTAAAGTGTGAAGAGGTGCATTTTTATTTTAGAATTAGACATTGAAGGAGTGATTACACAATGAACATACAAGCAAAGAGGATAAACAAAACTCAAAAGACAGGTTGATATCACAAGTTCAAACACTTACCATATTGGGGCAAAGAATATTTTGTAAGAAGCAGGGGAATTATGACTTCTGGGATTACAAAACAAATATACAAAGGTGACCTATGCCAAACGAGATAAAAAATAGAGCACTAACTTAAAAGGTTCAAAGCCTAAATGTCTAAATTATGTTGAACACCATAAATTAAACAAACTAACTCACATCAACAAAGCAAAACAATGTCAAATGTTATAAGGAAACACAAGTTAAGAAGCTATTCTAAAAGGCCTCAACTAATTACTAGGGAATATAGAATTGGGCAAAACTAAGGACATGTTGAGCGAGGAAAATAATCATAGGAGCAATTCATAGCTAGAGTGAAGGTCTTAACATAGATTGGGACACATTATAGATATAAGTCAATCACTATAGAGACCCAAGACAAAGAAGAAAACAAGTTGATGCCACATAGCGAATGTAAACGTTCAAAGTACGAACACATTAGGCTAAACGAACTTAAAAGAGTCTAAATTGTTCAAGTTAAGCATGAACATATCTCAGAGTTGGCAGTTTAGGTAAAAATCAAATGCTAAAGAGGTTAAGATCATAATACAAGTTAAAAGCTAGCAGAGTCACACACGAAAATAACCTTAGAACACATTAAGCCATGAATTTTAGAAATATGCAACCCATAGACACATAAGAATGAAATTGCAAAGACCAAGTAACTTACCAGTTAAACAGATAACAAGAAATAACAAAATTTGACGGTATTCTAAATATCAACAAAGAACAGTAGAACCTAGGATCTTAGTGCGTCAAAGTTCCCAAGGGCTTCAAAGGAACCCGGGGCAGTGCTCGCACCAAGAAAATTTGAAAAATTGAATTCCGGTGGCCTTGGCTTTCAGCTGGCCAAGAGCCAAAGTATAGAAAAAGAGAATGAGAGCCTTTAGTTTTTAGTGAAACTTTAATGATTAAAGTATGTCCAAAAGGGGAATGGGGAGGGGTTTATATAGTAGTAAAATCAACACATAAGTAAGGAAATACAGTCAATCAAACATAAAAAGGAAATAAGAACACGCGCCAATCAATTTAGAATCGAATTAGGAGAACAAACCTGGTAAACCCTAGTTTGATTAAGATCAGAAATTGGCCGGAGATCTTGGTGAATCTGGACTTCATAGCCTTGCTATGGACGTATAAGGATGAAATGTCGTCCAAATCTTGGAGAATAAAGCTGATATCATTTGATTCAAAGACCGATACTTTCCAAAAATGGGAAAGTACTAAGTAACACCATACTTACACAAGTAATAATGGTATAATCCGGAATAGGTAAGAAAATTATGGTAAGAATCCATGGATGGGCTAGATTCAGAGAAGACATGGGGTGGTGGCTAGGGTTTGTGAGGTGGGGGGAAGTTTTGAGAGAGTATAAAGGCGGCCGATTGATAAAATGGGTTAGGGTTGTGAGGTTATAAGGAGAGGTGGGGGATTATTATGGGTCGTTGATCATTTGAGATCAACAACCAAGATCAAAAGGAAAGTGGGGCAGGTCAGGAGATGGGTGTAGGATAGTGGGCTGCTGGTGTTGGGCTAGGAGAGTTGGACCAGAGATTTGAGGGGTTTAGGTCACTAGTGTGGTCCAAAAAAATTGGTTTAAATCTGGGCCAACTTTATTAAAATAAAGAAATTAAGAAAGAAATGATTAATAAAATAGCTAAATAGGTATTAAAAATATTATTTAAGCAAATAAGTACTTTAAAATAATAGTTGAAGGTTGTAGACATGTAAAAAGTTATTTTAACTCTAAATAAAACAATAAATGCAGTTAATTGCAAAGTCTAGGCTATTATTACAAAAATGTGTAATTAACATAAATGTAATTATAGAAAATGAAGTAAAATATTACAAAATGTACATGTGGGTTTAAATAATAAATTTGGATGATTAAATCATCACAAAATAATTTAAAGAATAATTATTAGATATTTATATAATAAAAAATGTAAAAATAAATTAATTTTGAGCTTTAAAAATTGTGGAAAATTATAGAAAATGCTTGTATATATATATGTATAAGGGAGGCAACAAGAGAGGTGTTGGGAGTTTTGAAAGGTTACTCTGGCGGGCACCGAGGCGACTGGTGGTGGAATGACGTGGTCCAAGGTAAAGCGGAAGCCAAGAAAGCGGCTTACGTTAAGTTAGTAGAGAGCACCGACGAGGATCAGAGGAGAGAAAACAGAGAAAGATATAAGGAGGCGAAATTAGTATTCACAGAGGCTAAGACTGCTGCTTTTGGTCGGCTTTATGAGGAACTTGGGAGCAAAGGTGGGGACAAGAAGCTATTTCGGTTGGCCAAAGTGAGAGAGAAGAAGGCTCGCGACCTGGATCTTTTCCTATTCCTTCTATGTCGCAGGGTTAAAACCAAAAAATATTTGTTGTTTTCTCGATGTTTTCTCACGTTTGAGGTGCATCAAAGACGAGGACGGTCGAGTATCGATGGAAGAGGCCTAGATTAGGCAAAGATGGCAATCGAACTTTCATAAACTTCTAAATTAAGAAGGGGATGGAAACATCGTGTTTGGGCAATTGGGGAACTCTGAGAGTCACCGAGAGTTTAGGTATTGTAGGTTCATTAAGGTTGAGGAGGTCGTGGGTGCGATGGGTAATATGAGTCGAGGCAAAGCTACCGGGCCAGACGAGATTCCAGTAGAGTTTTGGAGATATGCGGCTAGAGCAGGCTTGGAGTGGTTGACTGGGTTGTTTAATGTTATCTTCAGGACAGAGAGGATGCCTGATGAGTAGCGGTGGAGTAAAATGGTTCCGGTGTACAAGAACAAAGGGGATGATTGTAACAACTATAGGGGTATCAAGTTACTAAGTCATACCATGAAAGTTTGGGAGAGGGTGGTGGAAGAGAGGATAAGAAGGGTGGTGTCTATATCGGAAAATCAGTTCGAGTTCATGATGGGTCGTTCTAACACGGAAGCTATCCACCTTATCAGGAGGTTGGTGGAACTATACAGGGATAGGAAGAGGGATTTGCATATGGTGTTTATTGACCTAGAGAAGGCGTATGACAAGGTCCCTAGGGACGTCCTTTGGAGGTGTATGGAGGTGAAATGTGTGCCGGTGGTTTACATTAGGGAGATACAAAATATGTATGATGGAGCTATGAATCATGTTAGGACTGTGGGAGGTGACTCAGAGCCTTTCCAGGTTGTTATGGGGTTACACCAAGGATCGTCGCTCAGCTCGTTCTTATTTTCTATGGTGATGGACGCACTAACACACCATATCCAAGGAGAGATGCCATGGTGTATGTTATTCACTGATGATATAGTTATGATTGATCAGACACGATGCGGCGTTAATGGGAGACTGGAGGTACGGAGGTAGACTCTAGAGTCTAAAGGTTTCAAGTTAAGTAGGACTAAGACAGAATATGTGGAATGTAAGTTCAGCGACGTGACAGGGGAAGCGAATGTGGAAGTCAGGCTTGACTCACAGGTCATCCTCAAGAGAGAAAGTTTTAAGTAGGGTCAATTATCCAGGGAGAGGGGGAGAGTGACAGGGATGTTACGCATCGTATTGGGGTGGGCGGATGAAATGGAGGTTAGCGTCTGGATTCCCGTGTGACAAGAATATGCCACCGAAACTCAAAGGTAAGTTCTATAGAGCGGTGGTTAGACCGCCCATGTTGTATGGAGCTGAGTGTTGTCCAGTCAAGAATTCACATATCTAGAAGATGAAAGTAGCAAAAATAAGTATGTTGAGATGGATGTGTGGGCACACTAGGCTGGATATGATTAGGAATGAAGATATTCGGGAGAGGGTGAGCGTGGCTCCCGTGGATGACAAGATGTAGGAAGCGTGGCTTAGATGGTTTGGATGCGTGCGGAGGAGAAGCCTAGATGCACTGGTTAGGAGGTGTTAGCTCTTGACTTTGGCAAGTACGATAAGAGGCAGAGGGCGGCATAAGAAGTATTGGGGCGAGGTGATCAGACAGAACATGGCGCGACTTCAGATTTTCAAGGACATGGCTCTTGATAGGAGCATGTGGAGGTCGAGCATTAAGGTGGTAGGCTAGGGGGTAGTCGAGAGTTCTTCCCTTTTTGTACCGGGTAGTCTGATAGAGTTTTGTTTAGTTTTGTTAGCGGTCTATGTTGTGTTCACATGGTTGGTTGCATAGTTTTGTGTTATTGTCCTTTCCCTTATTCGTTGTTGTTATTTTCTTTCTAACATATTTTGTTGTTACATGCCTTTTATTTTGTTTCTCTTCTGATATTATTGTCTCTCTTGTTGAGCCGAGAGTCTCTTGGAAACAACCTCTCTACTTTTTTCGGGGTAGGGGTAAGGCCTGCGTATACTCTACTCTCCCCAGACCCCACTAGTGGGATTTTACTAGGTATGTTGTTGCTTGTATAAGTTTGTAAATTAAATAATGATGCAAATATGTTATTTTGAGAGTATATACATGTATTTAAAAATATGAGGGAAAAATTGGGTATCAACAAGCGCCGTGTACGCAAGGTGATGAGTGCGTACACGGGCTATTTGTTGCAAAAACCTGATTTTCACTGAGTAATTATCTGTTTTTCACCTTAATTGAGTATACTAGCATGTGTAGTTATCCTGTTAGCCTAGAATAGCATGTCTATGTGTCTTAATTGCTTAATTGAACTCTTTGCAACATGCTTAGTGAATTTCTGCTTCTTTTCTTGACTTGTATTTAGCATAAACAGCAGATTCTCTTGCTGAAACAATTATCTCCATTCGTTGAGTTGTGTATTTACTTTGGGACTACGGGACGGTATCCCGGGAGATCTCCCCTGCATTTTTATATTTGAGACTACGAGGAGGTACCTCGGGAGTTCTCCCTGCATATTTACTTTTGAGACTACGAGGTGGTACCTCAGGAGTTCTCCTTGTACATTTACTTTTGAGACTACGAGGCGGTACCTCAGGATTTCTCCCTACATATTTATTTTGGGACTACGAGACAGTATCTCGAGAGATCCCCTACTGTTGTTTATTCCGTCTGTTGAACTATTGGTTTTTGTGTTTCCTTTTGCTTAATTCTAGTCTATTATTATACTATACATTTTCTGCTTCATTTATTATTTACCAGTGGGCCTGACCTGACCTCATCACTACTCAACCGAGGTTAGGCTTGGCACTTACTGGGTACCATTGTGGTGTACTCATGCTACTCTTCTGCACATATTTTGTGTACATATCGAGGTGTTCATTATCAGCCGCATTATCAGTGAGCCGAGACAACTTTGGAGACTTCAAGGTATATCCATCGCGTCCACTGACCTCGGAGTCCCCCTCTATTCTCCCCCGTGTCAAACACTTTCTGTATTTATTTTTATTAGACTCTGTTATATAGACATACTATTTCTTTTCTGTAGCTTGTGACTCACGATGTTCCGGGATTTGGGAAAGCTATGTACTTCAAGCGTTTTGGTTATTGTACATGCCGAGCGGCATTGTTATTGGTTATTCAGTATCTATTGCAGGTAGTTGTTAAGTTTTTCTTCTATTATTGATACTTCCGCAATTTGTTAGGCTTACCTAGTCGTAGATACTAGGTGCCGTCACAACATGTTTCAGAGGGATGTTTGGGTCGTGACAAGTTGGTATCAGAGCTCTAGGTTCATAGGTGTCGTGAGTCACAACCCGGTTTATTAGAGTCTCGCGGATCATACAGAGACGTCTGTACCTATCTTCGGGAGGCTATGGAACTGTTAGGAAAAATTATACTTCTTTGATTCCTTGATGTGCAAAATTTGTAGACATCAAATTCTAAACTTCTATATTTTATTCTTTCTCACAGATGGTGAGGACCTGTAGCAGAGGATCTGATGACCAGGCACCCGTGCCCCCTTCTAGAGCCGCTAGAGACCGGGGCCGGGGTAGAGGACGACCACGTGGTAAAGGTAGAGCACCCGCGCGAGCTACGACAGAGGATCCCCCAGTAACTCCAGCTAAATGGGAGGCACCGGAGGTATCTATTGCTGCACCAACCCTCCAGGAGACTCTAGCCTAGTTCATGAGCATGTTTAGCACCTTAGCTCAGGCTGGATTGATTCCACTAGCCCCTACAAAATCTCAGGTCGGGGGAGGGGAACAAACTACCCCAGCCCGTACTCCTAATCAGAGGGTCCATGTCGACCAGGCCCTAGAGTTTATCCCTATGCAGTCGGTAGCTCCGGTCCAGCACGAGACTAGGATAACAAATTTTGAGGCGGAGCAGCTCAGACTTGAGAGGTACAAGAAGTACCACCCACCTACCTTCAGCAGATTGGCTACAGATAATGCCTAGGGTTTTCTGGAGGAGTGACATCGTATTCTCCGTACTATGGGCGTAGCAGAGACGAGTGGGGTTTCTTTTACCACCTTCAAGCTTATAGGAGCAACCTATTAGTGGTGGCGTGCTTATGAGTTGAGTAGTAAGGATGAGGCATCTTCACTTACATGGAGTCAGTTCTCGGACATGTTTTTGAGAGAGTATGTACCTCAGAGCCTCAGGGACTCATGGCGCATAGAGTTTGAGCAACTGTTCCAGGGTGCTATGACTGTGTCAGAGTATGCAGTCTGTTTCAGTGATTTGGTCTGACATGCACCGTCCTTGGTTGCCACATTTTGAGAGAGGGTTCGATGGTTTATTGAGGGACTCTACCCTAGTATATGGATCGGTATTGCCAGGGAGTTGGATATTGATATTTCTTATCAGTAGGTTGTGAGTATTGCTAGGAGATTGGAGGGAATGCTTTCCCGAGATTGGAGAGGGAGGCCAAGAGGTCTCGAGAGTCTGGAACTTACACCAGTACTCGTGCCCTAACTACAATTCTCCATGGTAGGGGTTATGTGAGTCACCCCGTTCATTCAGCTCATCCAACCGCCGGTGGTGTTCCAGCCCTTTCTAGGCCCCATGAGCCTTATTATGCATTGTCGGTATCTAGTGTGCATCATGCACTTGTGCTTTTAGCGGCCGGTCCAGCAAACCTGGCCCGAGTCAGTCACAGCATCCAAGCCCTTTGTGAGCTTATTTTGAGTGTGGAGGCACTCGCCATATGGTGAGGGATTGCCCCAGACATATGAGGGGTGCCCCTCCATAGACTTCTCAGCCACCACGTGCTCCACCGGATCCTCAAGCTATGATTCTAGCACCATCTACCACCCCACCTACTCAGCCATCTTGAGGTGGAGGTCGGGGAGGTCAAGGCCGCCCTAGAGGGGGAGGCTAGGACAAATATTATGCTCCCTCGGCTCGTACATAGGTAGTTGCTTCCAACTCTGTCATTACAGGTATTGTTCCAGTTCGTCATAGAGATGTGTCAGTATTATTTGACCCAGTCTATACATATTCCTATGTGTCCTCTTATTTTGCCTTGTATTTGGGCGTATCTCGGGGTTCTTTGAGTTCCCATGTTTATGTATCTACTCCGTGGGAGATTCTCTTATTGTGGACCACGTGTATCGGTCATGTTTGATTGCTCTTAGTGGTTTTGAGACCAGAGCTGATTTATTATTGCTCTGTATAGTAGACTTTGATGTTATCTTGGGCATGGACTGATTGTCGCCCCATTATGCTATTCTTGATTGTCACGCTAAGATCGTGATGCTGGCTATGCTAGGTTTACCGCGATTAGAGTGGAGGGGTACCTTAGAGTACATTCCCAGCAGAGTTATTTAATTTCATAAGGTTCAACTAAAGGTTTAGTAGGGGTGTGACATGTATCTAGCTTACGTGAGAGATGTCAGTATTGATACCCATACAGTTGAGTCAGTTCCAGTAGTGAGGGACTTCCCAGATGTGTTTCCAGCTGATACGAGATATTGATTTTGGCATTGATTTGTTGTCGGGAACTCAGCCCATCTCTATTCCTCCATATCATATGGCTCATCCTGGGTTGAAGGAGTTGAAGGAGCAGTTGCAGGAGTTGCTTGATAAGGGATTCATTTGGCCCAGTATGTCACCTTGGGGTGCTCCGGTCTTATTTGTGAAGAAAAAGGATGGTTCTATGCATATGTGCATTGATTATTGCTAGCTAAACCAAGTTATAGTGAAGAAAAGGTATCCATTGCCTCGTATTGATGACTTATTTGATCATTTACAGGGTGCCAGGGTGTTTTCCAAGATTGACTTACGCTCACACTATCATCAGTTGAAGATTCGGGAGCCAAATATCCCGAAGACTGATTTCAGGACTCGATATGGTCACTATGTGTTTCTTGTGATGTCTTTTGGGCTGACCAATGCCCCGGCAGTATTTATGCACTTGATGCACGGTGTGTTCCGGCCTTATCTTGACTCATTCGTGATTGTGTTTATTGACGATATTCTGGTATACTCCGGATCATAAGCAGCACCTGAGGACTGTGCTTCAGACCTTGAGAGAAAAGAAGTTATATGCAAAAATTTTAAAATGTGAGTTTTGGCTAGACTCGGTGGCATTCTTGGGTCATGTAGTATTGAGTGATGGGATCAAGGTGGATCCGAAGAAGGTGGAAGTAGTACAGAGTTGTCCTAGACCTTCATCAGCTATGGAAATCCAGAGTTTTCTTGGTTTGGAGGGGTATTACCATCGTTTTGTAGAGGGATTATCATCTATTGTAGCACCTATGACAAGGCTGACTCAGAAGGGCGCTTCATTCATGTGGACAGAGGATTGTGAGGAGAACTTTAAGAAGCTGAAGACAGCTTTGACTACAACCTAAGTATTGGTATTACCTACAAGTTCGTGGTCTTATACTGTATATTGTGATACATCACAGATTGGACTCGGCAATGTGTTGATGCAGGACGGTAGGGTGATTGCATACGCATCTAGACAACTAAAGGTGTATGAAAAGAATTACCCTGTCCACGACATTGAGTTAGCAGCTATTGTTCATGCCTTGAAGATTTGGCAGCACTATTTATATGGTGTTCCTTGTGAGATTTGTATCGATCATCGGAGTTTGCAGCATCTGTGCAAGCAAAAAGATCTTAACTTGCGTCAGCGGAGGTGGTTAGGGATGCTTAAGGACTATGATATCTTCATTTTGTAACATCCGGGGAAGGCCAATGTGGTGGCCGATCCTTTGAGTCGCTGGGCGGAGAGTTTGGAGAGTTTAACATATCTACCAGGAGCAGAGAGGCCGTTGAGATTGGATGTTCAGGCGTTAGCCAGCCAGTTTGTGAGATTGGATATTTCTGCGCGAGTCGGGTACTGGATTGTGTGGTCTCCCGCTCTTCTCTTTATGATCGTATTAGGGAGCGTTAGTAAGATGACCCCCATCTGCTAGTCCTTAGGGACACACTTCAGCACGGTGATACTAAGGAGGTCACTATTAGGGATGATGGTGCACTGAGGATGCAAGGCAGGTTATGTGTGACCAATGTAGATGGTTTGCATGAGTTGATTCTCCAAGAGGCTCACAGTTCGCGGACTCCATTCATCCGGGTGCCATGAAGATGTATCAGGACTTGAGGCAGCAATACTAGTGGAGGAGGATGAAGAAGGACATAGTGGAGTATGTGGCACAGTGCCTAAATTGCCAACATGTGAAGTATGAGCATCAGCGACCGAGTGGTTGCTTCAGAAGTTAGATATTCCGGAGTGGAAATGGGAGCGGATCACTATGGACTTTGTTGTTGTAATCCTACAAACTCAGCTGAGGTTTGATGCAATTTGGGCGATTGTGGATAGGCTGGCCAAGTCAACTCATTTCATTCCTGTGATGACTACCTATTCTTCGAAGCAGCTGGCTCAAATTTACATCTGCGAGATCGTCAGGTTTCATGGCGTATCGGTATCTATCATCTCTGACCATGGTACGCAGTTTACATCACGTTCTAGTGGGCCGTACAACATGAGTTGGGTACTCGAGTGAAGCTGAGCATATCATTTCACCCTCAGACGGATAGACAGTCCGAGCGCACTATTCAGATATTAGAGGATATGCTCCGTGCATGTGTGATGGAATTTGGAGGTTCGTAGGATCAGTTCTTGCCACTAGCAGAGCTTGCCTACGACAACAATTATCAGTCGAGCATCCAGATGGCACCGTATGAGGCTCTGTATAGTAGGCGGTATCGGTCCCTAATAGGTTGGTTTGAGCCGGGCGAGATTATTGGGTATGGACTTGGTTCAGGATGCCTTGGATAAGGTGAAGGTGATTCTGGATCGACTTCGCACAGTGATAACTTGGATTTTTGCCTCGTTTTCCGTTCCCTTATACATGAATTTTGGATATAACGGTACACAAAGTGGCCCCGAAAGCTTATACGTTGTGCTTGTTGCAGGATTGAACCAGAAATGAAGACACTCAGTCTAAAATATGCTCAAAACAGGAGTGAATCTGGTACAAGGATCAAACACAACAAATATGATCAAGAAAAAAGGCCATCGCGGCCGTAGTCCTCATTTCACGGTCCGCGGTGGAATTCCAGTGAGGTCGCAAGTAAGGCAAGCATCCACCGCGGTCGCGGTCCTCGTTTCGCGAACCGCGGTGGCATTCCAGTTAGGTTGAACACAAGGCAAGTTTCTACCGCGGCCGCGGTCCTCATTTCGCGGTCCGCGGTGGCATTCCAGTGAGCTTGGGAAATAATACAAGTTTCCACCGCGGCCGCGGTCCTCATTTCGCAGTCCGTGGTGGCATTCCAGTGAGGATAGAAGACAATGCAAGTTTTGTCCTTATTTCGCGGTCCGCGGTGGAACCTTACCAGAAGACTAGCAGCTCAACAACCTCATTGTTTTCGCGGACCGCGGTCATGTTTTCGCGGTCCGTGGTGGTTCTGCAAGGGCATTTTTGTCCAAAAATTTGGCAGACTATAAATAGACTATTTTGTAATTTCTTTACACATCTAGTAATTTCTGAAGTAGAGAGCACGTGAATATTTTAGGATTTTTATCTCTCTAGCTTTGTTCTTGCATTTTTAACATTGAAAACTTCAATTTCATTATTAGGAATCAATTAAATGGGTTATTATCTATCATTGTTTTCATCTTTGATTATGAGTAGCTAGACCAATTAGCTAGGGTTGTGGCTCAACCCTAGTGTGGGTATGTAATGGGTTTTTGAAATTAAGGTTGGGAAATTAATGGGTGTTGGCTATTTAGGCTAGTTCAAGGTTTTTATTGCTATAATTAGTGGTTGCAAACACTAATCAACCTTTTCATGACTTGGGTCTTTCTTGAGAAAGAAGACTTGAGTCTAGAAATTAGCCTAATAGGAAATTAGGGCATTATCAAGAGATTGGTAGTCCCAATCAATTGGGTTAAACCCAGAAATGGTCAAACCCTACTTGAGCCCTAATTAACGGGTTAAACCTCGAGAGAGTAATACCCTACCTAATCCTTAATTGCTTGATTAATTGACACCCAATTGACCTCGAGAGGGGCAATTAGGGTAAAATCACTCAAACTACCGAGAGGTATAGAGTGAGCACCTTCGTGCATTGGTTATAGCTGTATCCCTAGCCAATTCCCCGACCTTAGAATTGAACCCCGTTGTGTATCCACCTAGGCAACGGTCACGACCCTAGTGCCTTTATTAATATCAGAAAACAACAACAAAAACAAAGTTAGTCGTTAATTAGCTTACAAACAATAGAATACACTTAGCATAGTTCAACACCAACAAATGATTAGAAGTGCAATTAGAAACACTCGGCCTTTTTAGATCACTTATACACTCACTCCCATTATAGACTCCCTGTGGATTCGATCCCGACCATTCGGGTAAAATCTACACGATCCTTGCCTTCATACTTATATAGTAGTGTGGATGAGGCGCGATCACACAACCCAATCCAGAAAGAAGATTTATAAAGATTGAAAGGTTCGCGATGTTGCATTCATGGTTGGAGAGCGTATCTTGCTTTGGGTATCCCCTATGAAGGGCGTTATGAGGTTCGGGAAGAAGAGCAAGCTGAGCCCAAGGTTCATTGGTCCCTTTGAGGTGTTGCGGGGAGTTGGGGAGGTTGATTATGAGGTTGCCTTACCTCCCAGTCTAGCAAGAGTTCATCCGGTTCCACGTTTCTATGCGCTGGAAGTATCACGGTGATCGCGCTCATGTATTGGATTTCAGCTTAGCCCAGTTGGACAAGGATCTATCTTATGTTGACGAGCCAGTGGCTATTTTGGACAGGTAGGTCAGAAAGATAAGGTCAAAGAAAATTTCTTCCATGAAGGTTCAGTGGAGGGGTCAGTCGGCCGAGGAGGCGACTTGGGATACTGAGCATGATATGCGCAGCCGTTATCCTCATCGTTTCACCACTTCAGGTATGTCTCTATACTCGTTCGAGGACGAACGATTGTTTTAAGATGGGGAGGATGTAACGACCTGGCCGGTCGTTTTGAGAGTTATAGCCTCGATCCTCTGTTTATTATTTCCCCTGTATCTCTTTCTGGTTATGTGTCTTCCCGGGAGGAGGTGGTTGTAGTTTCGGAGTGTTTTGGGACACTTTGTCCCTAAACGAAAGCTTAAGTCTTAAGATTTTTACTGTAGTCAGAACTATGTGAAGATGACTCCAGAATGAAGTTTCGTCAGTTCCATTGGGTATTTTTGACTTAGGGGCGTGTCCAAATTGTGTTTTGGAGGACTGTAGCTCATTTAGGCTTGAAATGTCAAAAGTTGAATTTTTGGAGATTCTAACCGGTAGTGGAATTTTTGATATCGGGGTCGGATTCCGATTCCGGAAGTTAGAGTAGGTCCGTAAGGTTTAATATGAATTGTGTGAAAAACTTGGGGTCACTAGGACGTGGTTTGATAGATTTTGGCATCAGTTGTAGAAATTAGAACTTTCAAGTTCATTAAGTTTGAATCGTAGGGTGATTCGTGTTTTTAGTGTTGTTTGATGTAAATTGAGGGCTCGACTAAGTTCATATGGTGTATTTTTCACGACCCAAATTTTCCACCGTCGGGACCGTGATGGTGCCTAACATTGAACCCGCTAGACAAGCCAACCTTACTGAATAATTACCTTATTCCTTTATCTTTAACGGTTTACCAGAATTATAATAAAATCACGAAATTTAAAATATGAGATAACATGATTCAATAGTTTGATATAATACTAATACGAAATCCAGAACCAAAGTACTCCCAGAACAAGTGTCATCTCACGGACTGTCTATGAATACTACAAATAGGAGTCTGAACAAAATATAAGTATACATTTGTCTCAGAAGTAAATAAGAGTAGAATGGAAATAAAGTAGGAGTGGACGCCAAGGCATGCAGACACTAGCAGGACTACCTCAGAATCTCCAATGGACTGAAGGCAGCCTCCTCACTCTAAGATCAGTAAGGTCCAGTACTGAGATCTGCACAAAAGTGCAGAGTGTAGCATCAGTACAACCGACCCCATGTACTGAGTAAGTGTCGAGCCTAACCTCGGCGAAGTAGTCACGAGGCTAGGACACAACAATCAATTGAACCTGTGCAGTTCAATCATGTACGGAACAAAACAATAATAATGACAAGAATAAGAAACTAGATACCAAATAAGGAAGGGGGAAAAATATGTTGAGGAGAGAGAGTATCAATTAATGGGAATAACGGGGTAAAGCAACAAATCAAATATCAACTTAAACTATAGAAATAGTAACACAAAGAAAACAAGTGTACGACATTACCCTTCGTGCTTTTACTCTCATCCTCACCAAACAATAAATAGAATGCACGACATCACCCTTCGTGCTTTTACACTCATACTCACAATATCATACACGACATCACCCTCCGTGCTTTAACATTCATTCTCACCATAAATCAAATAAAACAGCACGGCATCACCCTTTGTGCTTTAACACTCTTCCTCACCCAAATAAATCAATAACAACAATCCGGCAAGGAAAATCAATAGTACAATAAT
Organism: Nicotiana knightiana; assembly: GCA_005239525.1. Lineage (NCBI taxonomy): Eukaryota > Viridiplantae > Streptophyta > Magnoliopsida > Solanales > Solanaceae > Nicotiana > Nicotiana knightiana. The sequence continues at coordinate 39,190 of MDKJ01021877.1, forward strand.
AATAAAATCCATAACGTCCCAGCAAGGGAGCCAACAGTAGAATCAATATCATCCCGGCAAGGGAAACAACTATAACCAATCTCACTTAGTTACTTAACTTCACGTAATAATTCTTAACTTGAACCAATACTCAAAAATGATCAATACCAAAGAAATACCACCAACATGGATAATTATCAAATTAAACTCAATTAATGTTTGATGAAAAATCACATAAATCACAATATTCGACTCACGGGCATGCTTGACTCCAACGTATAGATACTCGTCACCACACCTATACGTTGCACATTACACTAACACGTAGCGAATAATACACCATACCTATTCCCTCAAGCTAAGGTTAAGTCAAACACTTACCTCGAATTCCACGACCAAACTCAAGCCTCAATTACCACTTTCCCTTTAGAATTCGCCTCCGATTCAATTGTATCTAAACATAATTAGCTTAATAATATCAATAAGTGCTAAATAATTCAATCCCAATGCTTAATTATGAGTTTTCTATCATTCTTCCAAAAAAGTCAAAAATCGACCTCGGACCCGCTTGGTCAAAACACGAGGTTCAGACCAAAACCCGATCATCCATTCGCCCACGAGCCCGGATATGTAATTAGTTTTGGAATATGACCCCAAAAATATATGTAATTAGTTTCGGAATCTGACCTCAAAACGAGGTCTAAATTCCAGTTATACAAAAAAAATCCTAACTGTACCCATATCCCCAGTTTCTACCATTAAAACCCTAGAATATTTGATAAAAGTTGATGAAAAACATTAGAGAGCTGAAAGAAATTAGTTAATGGACACTTACTTATGATTTGGGAAGAAAATCTCTTGAGAAAAATCGCCCTAAGTCTTCTATTTTTTGTGAAGATTTGAAAAAGAAAACGGCTGAAGCTCTAACTTAAAACACACTAGCCGACACTCGCACCTGCGGTGGTTGGGTCGCACATGCGTGTGCGCAGGTGCGGAAATTGGTCGCACCTGCGTAAATGGGCAAGCTGGGCTGGACCGCACATGCGGCTGAAGGACGGCACCTGCGAGCTCGCACCTGCGGCCCTAGGCTCGCAGGTGCGGGCACACCAGAACTGGTGCACCAGCAGTAATTTCCTAAGTCTAAACACCCCGAAACTAATCTGAAACTATCTGAGCCCTCGGGGCTCCAAACCAAATATGCACACAACCTTAAAAATATCCTACGGACTTACTCGTGCGATCAAATTGCCAAAATAACATCTTAAACAACGAATTTAGCATAACAATCAAAGGAAAATCTCAAGAACTTTCAAAGTTTCAAATTTCACAACTACGGGTCCAAATCACATCAAATGACCTCCATTACCAAATTTTGCAGGCATCACTCACATATTATATTAAACCTGTATGGGGCTCTGGAACCAAAATACGGGCCCGATACCATCAATTTCAAATATAATCAACTTTCCAAAAACTCTTATAATTTCAGTAAAACAATTTCTTTCAAAAATTCATTTCTCGAGCTTGGGACTTCGGAAATTGATTCCGGGCATAGGCCCAAGTCCCATATTTTCTTACGACCCTCCGGGACCGTCAAATCACAGGTACGAGTCTGTTTACCCAAAATATTGACCGAAGTCAACTTAAATTTAATTTTTAAAGACAAAATTAGCATTTTTCTCAGTTTTTCATATAAAATCTTTCCGGATATACGCTCGGACTGCGCATGCAAAATGAGGTGAGATAAAAGGAGGTTTTCAAGGCCTCAAAACACAGTTTTGACTTTTAAAACAAGGGATGACCTTTTGGGTCATCACAGTAGTAGGACTGATTGGTATGTTTGGTTGAGGTCCCGGGGCCTCGGGTGTGTTTCAGATGCTTAATGGATCATTTTGGACTTGTTGGAATTTTCTGAAAAATCGAGTGTCACTTTGCTGGTTTCCTTCATCGCGTTCGCGGGAGAGGTCTCGCGTTCACATAAGGTATATGGGAGACCGACTGAGTTTTTCTTCGCATTCGCGATGTGATTCCCATGTTCGTGATGATGTGGATCCTTTAGCCTATGCGTTTATGATATGGTCCTCACGTTCGCGTAGAGGAACGGTCAGATCGAACTCCAAGTAATTAGCCTACGCGTTCACGATGAGGGTCTCGCGTTTGTAGCATGTCTATGTGTCTTAATTACTTAACTGAACTCTTTGCAGCATACTTAGTGAATTCCTGCTTCTTTTCTTGACTTGTCTTTAGCCTAAACTGTAGATTCTATTGTTGTAACCGTTATCTTCATTCGTTTGAGCTGTGTATTTACTCTGGGACTAGGGGACGGTATTCTGGGAGATCCCCCCCGCATATTTATTTTTGAGACTACGAGGCGGTACCTTGGGAGTTCTCCCTGCATATTTATTTTGGGACTATGAGACGGTACCTCGGGAGATCCCATATTGTTGTTTATTCCCTGTGATGAACTATTAGTTGTGTGTTCCTTTTGCTTAGTTCCATTCTATTATACTGTACATTTTCTGCTTCATTTATTATTTACCAGTGGGCCTGACCTAACCTCATCACTACTCGACCGAGGTTAGGCTTGACATTTACTAGGTACCATTGTGGTGTACTCATGATAATCTTCTACACTTGTTTTGTGTGCAGATCCAGGTGCTCATTATCAACCGCTTTATCATTGAGCCGAGACAACTTTGGAGACTTCAAGGTATATTTGCCGCGTCCGCAAACCTCGGAGTCCCCCTCTATTCTCCCCCGTGTCAAACACTTCCTGTATTTCTTTTTATTAGACTCTGGTGTATAGAGATACTATTTCCTTTCTATAGCTTGTGATTCACGATGTTCCAGATTTTGGGAAAGTTGTGTGCTTCTAGCGTTTGGTTATTGTACATGCTGAGCGAAATTGTTATTGGTTATTCAGTATCTATTGCAGTTAGTTGATATGTTTTGCTTTCATTATTGATACTTCCGCAATTTGTTAGGTTTACCTAGTCATAAAGACTAGGTGTCGTCACAACGTGTTTCGGAGGGATGTTTGGGTCGTGACAGGTAATATCCCACTAGAATAAGCAATGCTGAAAATAGTCACTCATATGGAAATTGGTTATAACACATATGAAGGAAACATACCTTAGGAATTATGGAATATGAGTAAGCTTCAGTATTTGGTGCTAACTTATCTTGATCTGAGAAGATTGTGCTCCATGTCATTTCATGGAAAGGAAACGAAAGACAAGAATAGAGTATTCATTTTTTTCGGAAAAGATTTTAAGTTTAAATACTTCAACAGGCCTTTCAGACTAAGGGGTAGTTTGGTAGGATGCATTAGGTAAAATAATACATGCATTAGTTTTGTGTATTAGTCAAACTTTGTTTGGTACACTTTTTGAACCTATGCATTAGTTATGCAAGCATTAGTTATACACCTTATTTGGTATTATCCTATGCATAACTAATGCATAAGAAACCATGGTATTAACAATGCAATGGGTTTTAATGTATGCATTAACTTAGTTAAAGACAAAAATATCCTTCAAAATTTATATTTGATTAAAATATGCTATTATATAACGCAAGTTTGAAATAATTCAAGAAAGTGAAATAAAATTATATCCCTAGTAAATAAGTAAATAAATACTTAGCATATTTTCTTTTTTAAAAATAAATATTAAGTTCAATACTACAATATAGGTAGACAAATCAAATAATTTCTTTAAAACTTTTTCATATACAAATTTTCCTCAACACATGTTTCTTTTAAAATTAAGTGAGGGACTGCTTATGAGGGTATTTTTGTAAATAAATAATTTTTTTAGAAGTTGTGCAATGCTTTAATACATCAAACCAAACAATGGATTAGAAATATGTCAGCATAACTAATACTAGCATAACTAATGCAAACATAACTAATGCAAGCATAACTAATACACCCTATTCAACATTATTCTTATACACTCCACCAAACGACCCCTAACATCCTTTTCTTCTTTTTTGGGGGCTTTTTCTAGATTTGTTTTGTTCGAGGTGCTTCAATATCTGCTAATTACTGGGGAATGACTTGACTTAGCTTTGGTTTCAAGTATCTGGTGATTAGATGTTGAATGTATTAAAATGGTTTCCTATCCAGCTACAAAAGAATTAGTACTTAGTTGTTGTATGCTTGAATATAATAAGTTGAATCTATTGTGCAAGGGGATTAACAAAAAATTTGTAAAATCATTGCATTTGAGATTTACATTAAGGGTGGCAGGTGGGCCGGGCCCGACCCGGGCCCGCGGGCTATATGGGCTAGCGGGCTAAACGGGCCGGCCCATGGGGGGTCCGGGCTTGGGGGCTTTAGGCCCGTGGGGGGCCGGTTCTAATGTTTGGACCCGTG
>ML429368.1:781-28791 GCA_005239525.1 Nicotiana knightiana
CTAAGGTGTAAACAATTGTAATAAAGATCTAAGGTTATGGTTTCCCCTATCGGTGAATTTACTTCTCGAATACTTCATATAGCTTGATTAGTTGTTTCTATCAATCATGAACACTCTATCTACCATAAATCTCTCTCAAGTAATTATGATAATTTACTAGACGCACTCTCTCAAGTTACGCTAGCTAGATTGCATTACAGTTCACTTTAGATTGCACCCGAGGTATCGTTATCTCTAATCCAACCTCTAAACCCTCGGTTATGACTTTCGTCTATACTCCGGGAGTGATGTTGTTCAAACAACTACCTAAATATGCACTCTCTCTCAAGTAGATACATAATAAATAGGCACAGCTAATTGATGGCCATTCAATTAACTACAACAAGAACGTAGTTGAACAATTAGAGATTAATCAACCAATCGGAACTATATTAATAACAAAATAAGTTCATCCCCCAACGGGTTCTACCAAAACCCTAGATTAAAGAAGTTAGCTAAACAAGTTCATAAGAATCAAATCTAAAATAACTTGCATAATTAAACTACAAAGTAATGAAGAAAATCTGTACAAATTGATGTTTTGCCGTCCGAATCCCTCTAATCTCTTCGAATCTCCTCTAAGTTGTGTTTTTGGGGTCTATTTATAAGTTTAGGACAAACCCTAAACGTGTAGGAGACTTCTATTCCAACCGGGAAACACTTAAACTTGTCAAAACTCGGAATTGACCGAAACAGGGACCTGGCGTTTGGAGGCTAACGCCTGGATAACGCCAGGCTAGGGCTGGCTTTAGAAGGCTAACGCCTGCCTAACGCCAGGGCCAGCCTGGCTTTAGGAGGCAAACGCCTGGGTAAGGCCAGGGTGTTCCCTCGTCGCCTCTTAAGCGTATTTTCGACGTATTTGCATCCATTTAGCTCGGTTTCCATCTCCAATTCACCTACACATGAAATAAACTCCATTAAGCACATAAAAAGTGTATTTTTATCATTAATGCGCATAAAATGTAAGGCATATAACATTTTAAACTATGAATTCTAGTCTCGCATCATTGACTGAGATTCTAGTCTTTTTATTTGTTTATTAGCTAAGGTGGTCTAAATGTAGGACCCTTGAAGGAAATTGCTTCATTAAACTATTTTTATGGTTGGATTTTGGTGCATGTTTGTCAATTTGCTCTCTTTGTCAATTTTTTATGAAGTGGTGGCCCATAAACTGAATTTTGTTGTGGATAATTTTGTACATATTGTATTTCTTTATTCATGGGACCCTATGTCTCACATGTCATTTTCTGCATTTTTTATTCATTCATTTTACTTTCTACATTCTGTCTCACAGCAAATGCCTTTCAGTTTCTGCCTATATTTTGTCTTTTTTTTTTGACTTTATACATTCTGTCTCACAACACTTATATTAATATTCTGCCTTTTTTTAACTGTTTGATAACCATTCTTATTTACTATATTTACTAGGTTATTGGAGATGGTGTTAATTGAATTAATATTCAATTATGAAGGTGCATGGGTTACACATCCTGAAGTTGGGTACACAAAGAATAAAGTGCACACCTTGTCTGTGTATGATCCAGACTTGCTTTCTTATATTGATATAGAATCTGAATTCATAGTTGAGCTAGGTTTTTTAGGGATTCAACAACTAATAGTTGTTGCACCTTCTGGTAAATTGTATGAGGTTAAAGGGGATGTGGGGATTAGAAAATTGACATCCTTGCTTTCTACTGAATATAATGTACTGAACTTTTATGCTGTGGATGAACTTGACCCCCTTATTGAGGGTATTTCCAATATAGTTGATTATAGTGAATCATTTCAAATTTTAGATGAACCTGGTACTGACTGTTCATTAAGTGAAATAGGTTCTGACTCTAGTTCTGATTCTGAGGGATGTGATTCTGAAGGATATGATTCTGAACAATTACATTTACTCAAAACTCAAAAAAAAAAGACATAAATGAGAATCTAAGTGAGTACAAGGAGATATATAAAGGCATGGCCTTTAAGGACATACCAGAAGCTAGGAAGTTTATGAAGTTGTATGCTCTATCCAACAAGAAAGCCTTAAAAATAAGAAAGAGTGACAAAAGGAGGCTTAGGTATAGATGCATTGTGGGTTGTCCCTTTCTTTGTTTAATATCCAAAGATGGTAGTGCGGAGATTACTGTAAAGACATTAGAGACAGAACACAATTATGGCACTGCATATGATAATAATACTGTTGATTACAATACCGTTGCACATTATTTTAAGGGAAAGCTACAGGATAATCCTAAGTATAAGGTAAGGGAGATGGTACTTGATTTGCAAAGGATTTTGAGTTAAATGTGAGTCATGGGAAGTGCAAGAAGGCAAAAAGAATGATATTGGAGACCTTAGAAGGGAGTTTTGCAGATGAATACAAACTAGATGCTTATGCCATGGAATTGAGAGAAAGTAATCTTGGTAGTGATGTAGTCATTAACATTTCAAAAAATGCACTTGACAATGGGAAGAAAAGATTCTTGAGGATGTATGTTTGCTTCAAAGCTATGAAGATGGGGTTCAGGTTAGGGTTAAGACCATTTATTAGTGTAGATGGCACATTTCTAAAGGGGAAAGCCAAAAGTCAATTATTGGTTGTTGTTGGACAGGATGCACAAAACCATTTTTATCCTTTGGCATGAGCCATTGTTGATAAGGAAACAAAGCATTCTTGGAATTGGTTCCTACAATTGCTTCAGGGATCTCTAGACCTTAAGGAAGGAGAAGGAATCGCATTCATGTCAGACATGCAAAAGGTAAATTATTGTCCAGTTTTAAGTTAGTTTCTGTCCATTTTTATTGCCAAGTTAAATGTTGTCCAGTATGTTGTCCAGCTTCTACTTCTCTTTTTTTTTTCCTTTTTGATTCTGTCCAGTATGTTGTCCTGTTTTTCTGTCCATGTTTATTGTCCAGTAATCTGTCCATTATACTGTCCAGTTTGAATTTCATCTTCTAATTTCATTTTTCTTTCTATATTCTACTTATGTCCCGGGGTTAATTGAGGCTATGAAAACTGTTTTACAACAAGCACATCACAGGTTTTGTGTTATACATATCGAGGCTAATTGGTGCAAGACATATAATACTGGTGAATGCAAAAAACTTCTTTGGTGGTGTGCATGGTGCACTTATGAAGAAGACTTCAAAGACCAACTAAGCAAGCTAGGAGAGTTGAAAAAAGATGCAGCAGAGAGTTTATTGAAGTACCCCTCACAGTGTTGGTGCAAAGCTTACTTGGATACAGTTTGTAAAAATCAGACAGTTGACAACAATTTGACTGAATCATTCAATTCCTGGATTCTGGAAGCAAGGCAAAAGCCAATCATTAAGATGTTGGAAGACATAAGAGTCAAAGTTATGAACATGATGGCAAATCATGAAGCTGAAACTGGTATATGGAGCAATGAGTACACTCCAAAGAGCCTAGAATTACACAATGAATTCATGGAGATTGCTCAACTGTGTAGAGTTAATTCCAATGGATAAGGAGGATATGAAGTTAGTGAAGGCTCTGACAGGAATTGTGTCAACTTAACCACCAAGAAGTGCACATGTAGGTCATGGGACCTTACAGGAATCCCATGCCCTCATGCTATTAGAGTTATACTTCACAACAAGGGCGACCCTTTGACAGAGATGCACTGGTGGTACAGTAAGGAGGCTTTCCTACTTACTTATAGACATAAGCGACAACCTGTTAGAGGAGAAAAATTTTGGAAAATTGACCCATCACAAGCCTTGGAGCCCCCAGAATTGGTAAAGTTGGCTGGAAGGCCAAAAGTCAAGAGGGATAGGCAGAAGGATGAGGAAGTTAAAAGGCAAGGAGTGTGGTCACAGTCCAGAAAAGGTAGAGTAATAACTTGTGGAAATTGTGGTCAACCAAACCATAATGCAAGAAGTTGTTCTCAGGTAATCTAGACTCCCAACTTATTTATGTTCTATGATTTTTTGATGAACCTATCCATATCTCTAATATGTTGTACTTGTTCTTTAATAGCAACCAATAGGAAAGCAGGTAAGCAAGGAAAAACAACCCAGGAAAAGAACAAGAACTTTGATGGAGTCTGAAGCTGAAGAAGAAGAAATGCAATGTTCAGCACCACAAATGACTCAACCAAGTCAGGAAGATGGCTTTAGCTTCATGCCTAGACCTAGAGTTGGTCAATCAAGTATGGAACATAATGAAGATGTTGTGGTTAGGCCAAAGGTGATATCAGAAGCCAAGACAAGACTTCAACTAAGGCAGCAGGCAAACTTACCTATTGGGACAAGATCTATAAACTTTACTGGTGATCACACTGGGGTAAGTGAACCCACAGCCCTTCCATATTCACCAGTGGGCCTCATGTGGAAGGGTAAAGCAGCTACAACTTCAACTCAGTTAGAAAAACAAAAGCAACAGAAGATTGGGAAGCTGAAGATAAGGAAAGGAAAATGACAGTCCTGATTCTATCCATTTCTATGTAATTTTTGTGTGTTCTGTATGTAATTACTACAAACTTCGTGACAGCTAATATTTTGGGCTGTAATTACTTCATTGACAGTACTGCATTTTGGGTTGTGATTACTGCATTGACAGTATGTTAATTTCTGATTGTAATTACTACATTGACAGTATGTTAATTTTTGATTTTGGGTTGTAATTTATGTTTTAAGGTTGTTATCAAAATATTTCCAGTTAACTGTCCAGATTTTTGGTTTTTAACTACCCAGTTTTTTTTGCTTTAAGGTTGTTTACTGCCCAGATTCTTTGGCATTAGGTTGGTGCAAAATACTGTCCAATTTATAGCAACATTGTACTACCCAGTTTTTTCTGTTTTTTTTTTTTTTTTCTTTAAGGTTGTTCACTGCCCAAATTTTTTTGCTTTAGGTTGGTGCAAAATGCTGTCCAATTTTTAGCAACATTGGACTACGCAGTTTAGAAGCAACTCACCAACACAATATATTTGAATACTAGAAGTGGATTCATGAAAATCTACACAAAATGCCATAGTGCACTAAGGCTTGATTCATTCACAAAATTCTGGATTCATTACAAGCTGACCAACACAAAACTTTCTTTAAAATCTAGATGTTACAACAATCAACTACATCAAAAACCTACTCCACTAAACAAAATGCTGGATTCATTTCATCTTCAATGCAACAACAAATCCGACTAACAGTGCAACTGAAACCATAATGAACATCTTCATGTGCATCAATTTCACTTCCATTTCCCTTGCTTTATTCACTTCAACATCATTTAAAGCCTCCAACATATCAACTTTTTCAATCAAATTGTCCCTTTCAAGCTTGCACGCATCCAACAACATATTCAATGTCCTGATTTTTACATTGGCAGCATCCAAATTAGCCTTGAAATCATTGATTACTATCAACGCTTTGTCCGGGAGAGCTTCGTCTTGCCATTCCCAATATCCACATGAATCATTCTTACAAATACAAACAATTACTATAGAGAACAGAAAAAAATTACAGAATAAAAAAATTTAAACAACAGAAAAAATTTAAAGAACAAAAAAAATTAAGACTTTAAATACATCGACTAAATTCACACTTACTTCTGATTTAGCACATTTGTAGAATCTCCTTCAGGGGTTGTTTGTGGTCGTCGAGGTAAAGTTGTTCGCAATCTCCCCACGGTAGAATCTCCTCCTCGATGTAACACTAGAACTAGACATAGAATGCAAGAATCAGAGTTTAACTGAGAAGAAGAAGAGAGAATTTTAGTAATGGTGATAGACCATGTTTTACCGTGTTTAAAAAATTAAGAAGAAGAAATATTGGGGTTCAAAGGTGAAAGAATGGTGGTCTATCGTGTTTTAGAGAGGGTTAGGGTCGGGTTAGGTTATGGGTGGGTCGGAGCACTTATAAAACAGACCGGATAGTTATACGCGTGCCACGTGGCACTTTCATTAAAGTAAGGGCTTATACAAATAATAGTATAATGGCAGGGATTACGATGTCTTAATAGTATAATNAATACCAGTTGTTAGGCAATAGATGCTAAATATAGGTGAAGAAAGTGCGATAATGATAAAGGGAAGCAGAGATATGCAGACTGAGCTACTGAGGGACAGGGTCTCGAGTTGATCGAAACAGGGCCTCGAGGTCGAGCTCGAGAGCTTGACGGAGAGCGGTCGATGAGGGATTAACTGCTTAACGGGCCTCGAAAATGGTCTCTTATGATCAATAATAAGCAATAAATGAAGAACTATAAATGAAACACAATAAATGGAAGCAATAAATCAATGGAATAATTGTAGAGAATGTTTAAGTTAGGGAGCAGAAAATGTTGTTGCTCTTGTATTGAATATCATGCCTCCTACAAAATGAATGGTCCCCTTTATATAAGAGGAGGAATTCCAACATAGTACATGTGTATATTACAAAAAAATACAGCTGCTACAACTATTTAATGTAAAGAGATATGGCTGGTACAGCCATTTAATGTCACAATACGGGCTTGTACTATCTTGTGCACTTTGTCATCTTTAACCACGTGCCCCTAGCGGTTTTCCCGTCTTTTCATGTCGACCCTTGATTTGTGCTGCCTCGAGGTTGAGGACCCTCGATGTGCCCCTTGATGCCGAGCTCGGGCCTTCGACCCTTCATTCTCATCGAAGTGGCCGTGAAATCGGGCTCTCCGATTTTAGCAGTATACAAGTTTGATGGGCTTCATTTTTTATATTGATGTAGTAATGGTTCTAAAATCTTCATAATGTTGCAGGGAAACAGAAGAGAGACACGACTTCTCGGTATTTTATCATTTGTGCATAGTAGTACAGTATGGAAAGTTTTGTTTGGGAAGGTCAGATTTAGCTTTTTTCTTCTTTTAGTTTTCCTTCATTTGCTTTAAAAGCACTTAATTTCTCTTTTGCTTCAGTCCTTTTTTTTTCTTTCCGACGCCGTGCCTAAGATTCATTTTTTCTTTTGGGTTTCTTTCTTTATTTCTGTTTATGTTTTGGCTTGGTGTTTAGGGGGAGGAGGAACTGCTACTTACTTTGGCCTGTGATTCAGTAGTAAAGTAGAAACCATGGCTGTTTGCCAAGTTAATTCATTTCCTTCCAGTAATAATGCTTGTATCTTCATCCATGCCTTCAAGTAACTTATTTATTAGGAAGGACGATGAAGAACGAAGACAGATATGCCCCTTACCCAGTATCCAAGGGTGCGGGTGAGCCGGGGGCAGATTTATAGGCAAAAATATGGGGTACGTGAACCCATGGTCTTCCCGTAAAATTAGATATTTTATGTACGTATTAGCTAAACTTAGTTTAATTTAACTGTTGGAACCCATGTTTCAAGAAAGTTGAATGATGTCTTTGGTTAAAGGTTAAGTTAATTATTAAGAGAAATACGAATCAATTCCCACTTAACACATTTTTTCTCCTTTTTTGGTAGCGCACCTGATGATAGGCTATAATTGCGTAATTTAGTTGCTTATTACACTCTAATTTGCTGTATTTTAATTGAGTTTGAGTTTTAATCGCTAGTGTTTTGCACTAATTGTGTGTCTTATGCGTTATAGGAGTGACTCTGAGCTATATAGGGATTGAATTCAAGTGATTTGGAGCTTTGAAATCTGAGTAAAAGCCCAAGGAATTAAGCCGGAATCGTGTTCGGGAGTCAAATTTGATAGTTAAGTACAAACGAAGACTCGAGTAGGCATATTGCGCACTTTCTAATAAAATAGACATAACTCTTTTCTATTAACTCCATTTGAGCTATATAATATATGTTTGGAAATGCCAACTCAAATTACTACAACTTTCATGTTTTATGTTTTTTTAAATTCCAAATGGAACAGGGTGAAAAGCGCGGTCAAAACCGCGACCGCGGACCTGGACGCGGACTGAGGCAGTGCACTGGGAAAATACCGCGCCCGGACCGCGACCGCGATCGTCCAGACCAGAAAAACTGTTCTTTTTCGCGTAGAAGAAGGTATAATTATTTGGGCCCCACCCTACTTGGTATATATACATGGAAAAATGGTATTTTGAGGAGGCTGGACAGATTTGAGACACAGATTCGACCTAAGGAGGCAGAGACACAATACGAGCAAGGCGGGGAATTCTTCTATGAGTTTTTCCTTCCTTTTCCTATTTTTCATTGTTAGTTATGACTTTTAGTATTGTATTTTTTACATATTTTTATGAATAGCTAATTTGTTATCTAGAGTTTTGATGGAACCTTTTGTAGGATAAATTCTTGTTATGTTTTTATATAATTGAGCCGTTGAATTTCTCTACTTGTACAACTATGTTTATATTGTGGTTGGTTGAAGAGCTCTCAATCGCTTGTGCCTATTTAGTGTGTATTACTCGGGAGAGACTGCATATTTAGGTAGTTGTTGAACAACATCACTCCCAACGTATATGAGGGATCAATAACGACGGGTCTAAAGGTGAGATTAGGGATAACAAAACCTTGGGTGCGATCTAAGTGAGCCGTACTTAATGAAAGCTAGCGTAATTCGGGAGAATATGTCTAGTAAATTGTGGTAGTTACTCGGGAGAGAATTACAACACGCAGAGCGCTCATGATCGGTAGAAAATACTTAGGCGAAATTATAGAAGATGTAGCGGGAAGGATTCCGAGAATTGGGGAAATCATAACTCTAGACCTCCTTAATCATTTCTCCAACCCGTAGTATTTTTAGTGCTAATTTACTATTTTAATTTGTTAGCTAGTTAGTTAAACATAAGAATCTTAATATCTATAAGTTAGAAATTGTTCAAACTTGTATTCTTGGTGATAGTGAACAACTGTAGCTAAGCCTTGGTTTTCTGTGGGATTCGACTCCGGACTTGTAAACCGGAATATATTTGCAACAACCGCTTAATCCTTTTTATAAGGCATAGTTGGACGTGATCAGCACCTATGTACCAGAAATCCTAAATCAGCCTCTCGGGTGAGCTAAGGAGGATACCAACATAAGTGAAGGATTTGATTGGAGCGCCGAGTTTCAGCAGAGGTAGATAAAAATAAGTTGCCAAAAATGATGTAATTTAAAAGTATTCTGTTTCAACATTCTGCTCGTTGAAATTTTTTAGCATCCCATGTTTTCCTTGAAGCTGTTTTTGATGTTATTTCTTAATATATTCCAAACTTGTCTTGTATCTACTTCCTTCATATTACAAGAATATACCATTTATTAGAAGTTTAAAATCATTTTGGAAATATCTGCATGTCGACGGGAAGCAAATGTTTTGCCCTTTGTGGATGGCAATTTGGCTGAACTGTTTAAAGAAAATGTACGCGGGTGGCTGAGGAGAATTAATTAGCTTGGGGAAAAGGAAGCTAAGTGTATTTGTTTGGAGGCTTATAGCGAGCTCACACAACCAATATTTTGAGCTTATATCAGTTAATTATCGGGGGCTATGTCTAACCCGATTCCCCAATAAGATAACAAAGGGAGAGCACAGATCCACGAGATCGTAATCAAGGTCAGAGACTCTTCGTATCGAGACCTCGGAAAAGTGGACGGTATATTCGATACCGGACATGGTATAGCAACGAGCTTTACTATAAGCGTCTGCTCTAGGTTCTAGTGGCTTTTGGTATAAGCCTATCTGTTGCTTCGCTTTCTGGTGGTTCTGGTTTAAGACTGTCTGTTGCTTCACTTTCTTACTCAGTAGTCGAATTCGCTGTTACTGCAAGGTGATCTTGCCTCAAAATCTATGAAGTTCTTGATTAGCATATTATTGTTTCTATAGTCTTCACTGACATAATGTCATCTTTACATCCTTTAAAACCAGACCTTAATTTTATAGAAAGGACAACTCGAGGTGGAGTATAGAATTATTTCTATTCCAAAAGATATGGGTGCTTTCAATTGTGGAGCTTTTGTTGCTGGAATTGTTAGTGTAAGAAAACCATCTGACTTTGCTTTAACAGCAGTGCACTAGAACTGTTCTTTTACAAAATTTTGATTGTAAGAACCAGTACTAAGAAATGCTGGCAAGGTACAAAATATGCAGCAAAGTCAGCCCTAATCTATTCCTTTAGTGAAGATGTCTTAGAGCTATTATTTATCTTCTTTCTTTTTTCTTTGAAGGGTGTGCTGGTTTCCAAGCTGTGGTGAGAGCACATTTTGTTCCTGTGGAGGGGCAGCAGCGACCACGGACAACCATTTTGATAAAGTTTGCTCAAGAGGTAGTCACTATGTATACGGGTATTTTGCCTATTATTAATAATATTTTCTTACTATTTACAATACAAGGTTTACTGGGAGTTCTGTCCTTGAAAATCTTATGAGGAACTCTGGTGCTATGTTGGCTTGTGCAGGTACTAAGGAGAGAGGCCAGGCTAGGTTAATGTTTATTTGAAAGTCATCATAATTGGTCCAAAATTCTTTAACCACCTAACGATGAGATGATAAGAGGATGATCGCCATACTCATAATTTTCATTTGAATCCTAAGATCCAATTGCCGCTTGTAGTACTTTTACCCATCTGATCCTCAAGGCTCCTGTTGACCTGAGCGGTTTTGGTTTTGATGATTGACAAAAGAACAGATGCATGAACCAGGACCATGGACAGTGTACACAAGTGACGGGCAGAACCAAGCAAAATGCATGCACGTGAAAGAGATAAGTATAAGTGGTTATTTTTTATAATCCCTGAACGAAAATGTTGCATATTTGATAAGGAGCAAAACTCCTTACTTGAAAAGAACCCTATCCAAGATAAGAGAAGAGTTAGAAGTTGAAGTTGACTAGAATTCTTCCACCAAGGAAGAGTAAAGCACTAGAACTCTAGTTAATCTTTATTTACTAACTCTATATATATATCAGTTGTATTGTCTTTTACAGGCGATGCACACATACTGAAGTTAAGCAAGAATTGAGAGCAAAATAGCAAGGCATTTTGAGAGCAATTCCCGTGAGTTTTAAGAGTGCGATCCTGAAGCTACACGAACCATATTGAAGAACTAGCTCCATAATGAGTTTTATGTGTCTTTCTTTATTTCTAGTTCAAAGTGTAGTAGGCATTTTGAGTTGTACCTTTCAGCTTTCTTAGAAGAAAATTGTACTAGGTACCTGAGTTGTATTATTCAAGTTAGAGTTAACTTCACGTAACAGTCTGTGGCATGTTTCTATAAGGGTTAGAGTTAACCCTTAGGTTTATAAGAGGTTGTAAACTCGAGTTGTTCAAGTTAGAGTTAACTTGAAGCAGTCGCAACAGCCTGTGGCTGATTGCTATAAGGGTTAGAGTTAATTCTTAGATTTACAAGAGTTTGTAAACTTTGTTGTTGGCTCAGAGTTGTAGTGAAGTGTTTGGAGAAAATCTTACTGGGTAGTAGGTCATGGTTTTTCACCTTTTGAGCCGGGTGTTTTCCACATAAAAATTCTTGTGTTCTTTAATTTCTGCATTTATTATTCCGCAACAGTAGTATAAGGAACACATAGAAGAACTAGGTCCTTCTATAATCTGTGCACGCGAAAAATTGGACACCACACAAATCACCCCCTCTCTTGTGTGGTATTGAAGTATAAAAAAATCAGCTCTGCTATTGTATCAGACGGGAACAAGTGCACTTCATTTTGGTGTGAAATTGTATACGGTTAAAATCGGTCCCACCCAATTTTACTGTTTGATCGAGACTGGTAATTTGCATCGAAGGATAGCTTCGGTACGGAACGGACTAAGACACGAGGGTAAGATACCAAGTGTGAAATCCAAATACCTGTCAAGATCGAGGCTAGTAGCAATCAGAGCCAAACGAGGCAGGCATCGAGTATGATCGGAGATGGCACAATAACAGAAAGGCGAGATATTTGTGATTGGTCGAAGGTCGTAGCGTGAATCTCGAAACGTATTCTTAGCATTTGTAATTATCATTACTCACAGATATCAAAGCAATATAATTCTCTCTTTGTCGCTTGCATTATTGTTCATCAGAATATTTTATTTTCTAATTGTTCTTGCACCAATCAGTTCAAGAGTACTTCGACTCGAGGGCTGAGCTCTGTTCGGATACTGGTTTGCTTTACTTGTAATTCAATTCTGTCATTTATATTCATATATATCAATTGGTGTTGAGTGAAATCACATATCTTTAAAACCACAATATAAGTTTAATTGTTATCCAATTTTAAGGGTAAACAGTTTGGCGCCCACCGTAGGGCTAAGGATAATAGTGATTGCTTAATACCGATTCCAATAACACACACACACTACTTTACGCTTGTTCTTGTAAGTTTTTTTGTTTTCAGGATAAAACATGTCGAACTCACAAACAACACTCACACATGGTGGCAATGGCCTCGAGGGAGTACCAATTGCAAATCCCGTCGACATCAGTTCACATGTCGCCCTGAATAAAAATTTGGGCGCTAACCCCGAAGGTAGCGTACGCAAAGAAGGTCGATCTGGTGGTCGAGGTACGCAGGGCAGAGGAGTAGTGGAGTCAGCCTCCAATTGATATTTGAAATGTTACAGGCTCAGCAAGCCGCTATAGCACAACTACAAAATCAACATCGAACGTCGAGTGGGGTTGAACCAGAAGTCGTCCACAGGACCGAGCAAGTATCGGAAAGGTCGAACGCCAATGAATGGGGGACTTACCCCACCATTATGAAGATGCTCGAGGAGCTCACTAGACGAATTGAATCGGGAGAAAAGAAAATCGGGGCAAATGATAAGAAAGTAGAGACATAGAACTCTCGGGTTGATCAAATACCGGGGGCACCACCGATTTTAAAGGTATGCACTCAAAGAATTTTGTGCAGAAGTCGTTCCCCCAAGTGCGGTTCCGAAGCCCATTCCGAAGAAACTCTGCATGCCGGAAATACCCAAGTACAATGGGACCACCGATCCAAATGAGCATGTCACCTCCTATAAAAGGAAATGATTTAGAAGATGATGAGATCGAATCTGTTCTGCTGAAGAAATTTGGAGAAACTTTATCAAAGGGGGCAATGATATGGTATCACAACCTGCCACCTAATTCCATTGATTCCTTCGCCATGCTTGCGGACTCTTTCGTAAAGGCACATGCCCAAGCGATAAAGGTTGTGACTAGGAAGTTGGACCTCTTCAAGGTGAAACAAAAAGACAACGAAATGTTGAGGGAGTTCGTATCTCGATTCCTAATGGAACGAATGGAACTACCACTGGTCACAGACGATTGGGTTGTTCAAGCCTTTACGCAAGGTTTGAATGAACGAATTTCGGTGGCATCAAATCAACTGAAGCAGAATTTAATTGAATATCCGGCGGTAACCTGGGCTGATGTACATAATCGGTACCGGTCAAAAATTAGGGTCAAGGACGATCAATTGGGGACCCCTTTCGGTTCAGTTTATCCGAATAGGCCCGTCGGCAGAAATCAGAGGGATCTCGACATAGAACCTCGGTCGAACAGAGATCGATATCAATCATACAACGCAGATCGTAGAAACAGCGGTCCACGACGCAATCCAATCCGAAATGATCGAAGGAATGATCGAGGACAGAGCTCTCGAGGGATTATGAGCAAAAGTGGTTTTGATAAACATGTCTAAATCAGTGGGTATGATATCGAGTATCAACCCCGAACGGCCATCAATCCTCAAATCTTAGCAGACTTCATGGCCGACTTTACACCAGCCCTCATACCCGAATTCGAGAAGGAACTTTTATTAAAAACGGGTATATCATCAGGGGTATGGACCTTTTTCACAGATGGTGCTTTGAACGTGAAGGGGTCCGGTCTAGGCATCATTTTAAAGCCACCGACGGGCAATACAATTAGACAATCTATCAAAACTTCTAAGTTGACTAACAATGAGTCCGAGTATGAGGCCATGATTGCATGTCTCGAGCTAGATAAAAGCTTGGGATCAGAGATCAGAGATCAGAGATCCCAAATGCGACCCCCTACTTGTGGTAAACCAAGTCAACAGAACCTTCGAGATTCGAGAAGATCGAATGTAGAGGTACTTGCACAAACTACATGTAACACTACATCGGTATAAAGAATGGACCCTACAGCATGTAACTCGAGAACAAAACAGTAAGGTCGATGCCCTTGCAAATTTGGGGTCATCGGCCGAACACGACGAAATTAGCTCGGGGACAGTTGTACAACTTTCGAAATTAGTGATCGAAAAAGGCCACACTGAAATAAATTCCACAAGCCTAACCTGGAATTAGAGGAATAAATATATCGAGTATCTAAAAAATGAGAAACTTCCATCGGATCCTAAGGAATCGAGGACTCTACGAACGAAGGTCGCACGATTCACATTGGCCGAAGAGGGGACACTATATAGAAGGATGTTCGATGGATCGTTGGCAATATGATTGGGTCCTGGTGACACCGATTACGCCCTACGGGAAATGCACGAGGGCAGTTGTAGAAATCATTCTGGTGCCGAATCGTTGGTTCACAAAGTCATTAGAGCGGGATATTATTGGGCTACTATGGAAAATAAGTGCGACAAGTGCCAAAGACATGCGTTGATGATCCACCAACCCAGAGAACAACTTCATTCAGTCCTATCCCCATAGTCGTTCATGAAATGAGGAATGGATATCGTTCTCGAAGACCACAAAATAAAGAGGATTTTGTCGACGCCATATCATCCTAGTGGTAACGGTCAGGATGAATCGACGAACAAGACCATCATCAAAAATCTAAAGAAAAGATTGAATGACGCTAAGCGAAAATGGAGAGAATTATTACCCGAGGTCCTCTGAGCATATCGAACAACATCAAAATCTAGTATGGGGGCAACATCATTCTCTTTAGTTTACGGTACCGAAGCTCTAATCCCGGTCAAAGTCCGGGAACCTAGCGTCAGGTGTCGATATACAACGGAAGAGTCAAATCACGAGGCTATGAATACAAGCCTTGAACTGCTAGATGAAAAACGGGAAGCCTCCCAAGTTCGAATGGCCGCACAGAAGCAGCGCATCGAAAGGTACTACAAGCGAAGAGCCAATCTTCGACATTTTAAAATCGGGGACTTAGTTCTGAGAAAAGTCACCCTCAATACTCGAGACCCAAACGAAGGAAAACTCAGTCCCAAATTGGGAAGGACCGTTTCAGGTCCTCGATATCATCGGAAAGGGATCCTACAAACTTGGCACGATGAATGGCGAACAATTGCCAAATAATTGGAGCATATCACTCCTCAAACGATATTATTGTTAAGGTATGACCTTCTCCATTTTTATTTATTTTATACTAACTTATTGCAGGTGTTTGATTGAAGACATCGAATTTCTCTCCAAACACGAAGTCCTTAGGTCTGAAAGCACGTGTTGCACTCTTTTTCCCTTCGATCGGTTTTTGTCCCAAATGGGTTTTTCCGGCAAAGTTTTTAACGAGGCAACCATTGTTCGTGCTAGCTTAGAGCAATTCAACAGTATCCAAGGCTTCTTTATAATCAACCTCGAATACTGGGAGGCATCACCCTCGGATGATTTTAAGGAAAATACTTTGTGTCAACAGGGTCTCGATAAGTAAATTTTGTAAAGGGCCAAACGGTCGAATGAACTGTGTCCATGTAGGTTACTCGAGCCCTAGTAGCAACACATGTACGCATGTATGATCTATTGAAAAAATTATTTTTTTCCTTACCAGATATTCCATGCCTTAGAGAAATTTCTACTTTAAAATTTCGTACTTATGATCTATTGCGAAAATTGGCTCAAGGGCCAGTTTTCGAACAATTGACCCCGTACTCGGGGACTATCGCCCAAAAATCGACATGATCAAATTATCAAACCTCGAGGTCATAAGATCTTTAAAAGGCAATCCTCAATTCTATAGGCCAAGGCCATCCCGCTCGGGGTCTGACACTTCGAATAAGTTCGAAGTATAATCGGGAAATAAGTCCGAAAAAGGCAAAATTCCAAGGCTACGGCCAAACTAACACGGTTCGGAGACGTCTGACTTTCGTAATGAAAACAGGCCTTCGATTACTTTTATAAACCGATTAAAAAGGCTACCCTCGGCAAAATAACAAAAGGGTTCCGAAAATGTCAGCCCTCGAAAAACCCTAAGGGGTATCGAACTGTTCGGACCCTCGAACAATATTGTACTAAACAAAATTGTGCTAAGGCACAAAAAAGAAAAGTGTTTTGATAACACTAAACCCCGAAAAACCTAACGGGTACAGACTTATTTCATGCTAAGGCATAACAAATTTTTATATGATTAAATTTTCAAGCCGAAAATGGAAAAAAGTCATTCTTTTGAGGCCATATCGGCCCAATTCAAGGGCCTAAGGGTCGTTATATTTTTTTGAGTTCGAGAAGTCATCCTCGCGCAACTAAATCCTAAGGATTTTCCTACCCCGAGTCCGATCAAGTACTCACTCAACTACAAAAACTATATTATTCTGACTTTGATCAAGTTGCCTAAGTTTCGAATTTACGAACAAAATTTTCATAAGGCATAAGTGAGTCAAAATTTTCACAATGCATGAAGTGTATTAAAATTTTCATAGGTTATAAAGCGAGTCAGAATATTCACAAAGCAAAAGTCGAGATAAAGATCAAAAGGGAAATGTTTCTTATATGAAGGTATTTACAAAAGACAGATCGGGGTCCTAACAAAAGAAAAAAGAAAAGAAAAAATACAAGGCTCCTAACTATTCAAGAGGGCTACTTCTTCACCGGGATCCTCCCCATTTTCGGACCCACTTTTGCTGCCACCATCGTCGCCATCATCGTCGTCACCAGAAGAGGCCAACTCTCTAGCATCAGCTCATGCTTTTTAGCCTTTGTTATGTCCTCGGTAAGATTGAAACCCCGAGTGTGGATCTCCTCGAGGGTTTCCCTCCGAGATTGGAATTTGGCAAGTTCATCAATCCAGTGTGCTCGAGTTTGATCAGTCTTGGCAGCCTCTTTCGCTTGGACTTGAGCGGCTTCAGCATCGGTCCGGTAGACGGCCACGATCGTCTCTACCTTAGTCTTTGCCTTTTAGGCCGCCGATTTGGACTTAGAAAGTTCGGAAGCCAACCGAGCCTAGAAAGTTCGGAAGCCAACCGAGCCTCGACCTCCTCTATCTTCTTTGACTGAGCTGACCTTTTTTCCTTCATGACTCGGAGTTGGATTTCAACCGATGATAGTTGGGCTCTAGCAGAATCTTTTTCTGCAGCAAAGCGGTCTATGCCTTCTTTCCACCCCAAGGACTCTGCCTTCATCTGACTAACTTCCTCGCAAAACTACTTGATCCTCTCGATATTTTGTTGCAACTGTGATATTGAAACGTTAGCTTCTGTTCCCAAATCAAGCCCATGAGCTTTTAAGAGTATCATTACCTGCTCGATCAAATCGGTCTGCTCCTTGTGAGCTTTAGCCAATTTGGATCGGAGGTCCCTGATCTCCTCATTTTTTTGCACGCAGAGAAGTTTGAGGGAATTTTTCTCCTCCGAAAGTCTTTGGAGATCGTCCTCACATTGGCTCAATTCAGACTAGGACTTGGAAAAACCATGTATGGAAAGGAAAGGGAGTTAGACAGAAGATGGAGGAATACAACACCAACAAAGTAATTAAGACTTACCTGTTTCATGCTTCGTTGAGCCTCTTCAAAGAGGCTGGATGCGTCATTCAAGTCGGAATCATCTTCGACCCCGAAAAAGCAATCTAGGAAGGGATCCTCCCCTCCGAAGACTCTGCCTACCTCGGGGGTCCTCAAAGCTTGAGCATCCCGAATTGCTTCTTCGGAAAAGGCAGGTAAATTAGGAGAGTCCCCGATTACTATTGTCCCAGGTGAGTCACTTGGGGCATTCTTTCCGATTCGAGGGGTTCCGGGACCGGCCCCCTCAGATTCTTGGCCTCCCATAGGCCTTTTGCTAAATCGCGCCAACAACGCTTAGTGTAAGTGGAGGTCGAGGCAAGGTTCTGAACCTAGCTTTCGAGATCGGGTATTGCATGGGGCATCCAAGCAGTTGCTGCATCATAAAAGGAGACATAAATAAGAAAAGGAATAGGTATGAAATAACGGAAACTATCAGCGAGATGATACTTATGCTTCATGTTCCATTTCTCAGGAAATGTCATCTTCTCTGCTGGTATTAGGTCGAAATTCCTCACTCGAATAAACATTCCCATCCAACCTCGATCTTTATCCTCGTCGATGCTCGAGAACAGCACCTTAGTGGCTCAACGCTAGAGTTTAATCAATCCGCCTCGATAGAAATGGGGGTTGTAAAGTCTAATGAGGTGGTCAAGGGTGAAGGTCATCTCCTCGACTTTGTTCGAGAAAAAAATGGAGCAGGATGACTATTCGCCAAAAGGAATGATGGATTTGGTCTAGGGTTATTTGGTATTGGCGACAGAAGTCGAGAATGACGGGGTCGAGGGGGCCTAGTGTGAAAGGGTAATTGTAAACACTTAGAAACCCTTCCACATGGGTAGTTATGTCCTCTTCGGGGGTCGGGATCACCACCGTTTAACTCACCCAATTGCAGTATTTCTTTAACTACTCGAGGTACCCCTCAGTTCTCGATCATATATACCTCGATCCTGGCTCGCACCGATCAGGGACCGAGGAAGATCTCTCGACTTTGAAATCAGAGTTTAGGATGCATTCGCCGGGAACACACTTCTCAGGGCACGGTTCCACCGGAGTTTTATCATCGGCCGGCTGTGACGAAGAGGCACCTTCCTTTTGTGGTACCGTTTTTTATGTTTTTTCCATTTGTTGTATGGGTTCAAAGGAAGAAGAAGGTAGTAAGACTTGATGTTTAAGAAAATATGAACGGCGCAGCTTGAAGATTTGTAGAAGGAAAGAACTTAAGAGAAGTAAAAACTTTGAAGATTAGGAAGGAAGTGAAAGTAAACTTTGAATATATGAGGAGAGGGCTTATTTATGGGATTTACGGCGACGGTTCAAAAGCATTAGTGGCCGATCACTAACTGACACTCATTAATGATTTAGGGAACTGTACCGACGGGACATTTCGGTCACTTCCATCGCTTACGTCACGGGGATGACATCATGATAGGTCAAGGTCAAAATATCGAAGGCTCAATTCCTTTCTTGTCGTTACACTCCAAAAAACGATGGGACTATCTGTATACGATTAAAATCGGGCCCACCCGATTTTATTGTTTGATCGAGACTGGTAATTTGCATCGAAAGATAACTTCGTAACGGAACGGACTAAGGCGCGAGAGTAAGATACCAAGTGTGGAATCGAGATACCTATCAAGATCGAGGCTAGTAGCAATCGGAACCAAACGAGACAGACATAGAGTATGATCGGAGATGGCACAATAACAGAAAGGTGAGATATTCGTGATTGGTCGAAGATCATGGCGTGAATCTCGGAACGGATCAAATCAGAAACGGTTAATTAGCTATTCATGGAATTAATTAGCTATAATTCAATTCTGTCATTTATTTTCATATTTATCGATTGGTGTTGAGTTAAATCACATATAATTAAAACCACAATATAAATTAAATTGTTATCCAATTTTTAAGGTAAACAGAAATATTGTTAGTTTGAGACTGTTCTGAATCCATGTAGTTGATGAGCTGTGGCTGCAAATTACCAAATGCAAGTTTGAGAGATCGGGATTGTTTGATCCGTCCTTATTCACCCTTCTTCTTACTTCTTTGCTGCTGACTTGTATAGAAGCTCCCAAGCCGCCTTCCTTGTTCTTCTTTATTCAGTAACATGTAGGCGTACTTGGAATATATGCACTTAAAAATAGAAATAGATGCTATCAACTGTTACTGCTGTGGTGGAATGGTTATGAAAAATTATTCCAATGTGGGTTGGTTATGTACCTGGGGTTTTCAGATTATCTAGTAATAAAGACAATGTCACATCAGAATTTCGAGTGCTGCACCTGTTGCAACATAGGTACATTTCAAATCTTTTTCTTTTTTACAAGTTGGAGTCATGGCGGAGGCATGATTACTACAGAGGGGTTCAAAAAAGGAAAAAGTTAAAATGGTTATAGAACCAATGATCTTACAAAAGTTTTAAAGTTATGCTTTTGGGCTATATCAAGAGGATTCAAAATATAATATATAGAGGTAAAAAATAGTTCGGCACCCTTCCGCCCCCTAAATCTGCCCCTGGTGGGAGTTTGGAACTGAACCATAAAGACTGAAAGGCCGATGTTAGAGAACAAATAAATACTGAAATTTTGGGTTAAATTTGAATGGGATGGTAGGCCAACAAAAGTAAGACTAGTAGTGGCAAACGGGCAGGTCGGGCCGTGCCGGGTCGGATATGATTCGGATCGAAAATGAATAATGCAAAAGCGCATCAATTATCCGACCCAATACATATTTAATACAGATAAAAAAGAGGTTAAATGACGGATCCATGACTTTGATCACTCTTGGGAAAATTTCTAGTCTCCCAAACTTGAGGAACCTCAATTTGAGATTTTACAAATGTAAAAGTCAAAACTCATTAGTTATTATATATATTTGGCCCGTTTTTAGAAAGTTCGTTATCTAACCCATCTTTTAGTGGATAATATGGGTGAATATTATTTCTTTTAACCATTTTGCCACCAATAAGTAGGACACTGGTCTTGCTCTGATTGAAGTAAACGCCCTTGTTCTGGTCGTAGCATCATACAAGCGATAACTTGAATTATTGCACATGCTTTTGGTGCATCCAATGTGAGGGCTTGGTATGTGGCTACGTAGTGACAAGATTCTCTTGCTGTTTGTCAGATGTTCAGGTGTCTTGGAGACTAAAGGAGTTACTATTGGAGCAAGGAAGAATATAAGCCAAGGTAGATGGCGCTAGGAGAAGACAGTAGGCTTTTAACATGTACAAAGTTCAAAGGAGGTCTGGCACCAAAAGATGCTTTACGAACTTGCCAACTCCTCATCATATATACAGATTTCTTCAACTTTATGGAAGAGAGTTCCAATTTTTGGGCAAGGTGTTAGAAGAGCATAGGAGGTGATTATTTAAGGTCCCAGTGACCTTTCAAATGGCATGCAAAGCAACTCATCCAAGTTGCCAAAATTATCATAGTGGATATATCAAGCATCAACCACCTTTACTTGCTAATTTCATACGGTTTTGATTTGGCCAGCAGATGTATTTGGGAGGAGATATCCATGACATACAGAGATCATAGAACTGAAGTGAAATCGCATGATTACACAGTTTTAAGCATTCAAAAGTACTAATAGAAAGGTCCAAGCAGCAGAAACAGGCTAAAATTTCACCCACTGGTTTCTTTCTGCTCAAGGTTCTGAAGATATTAAGTACATGGACCTTCAATCTACAGCTAATTATACAGACACCTAGACATAGGTTACAGGTACGCTTTAATGGATGCAAAACACCCAATACTTCAACACAAAGGGCACCTTGGTTAAGCAACAGAGGACTTGGGGATTGCAGAGGATGTCGGGTGCGAAAAAGTATGAAGGAGAAGGAAAAAGTAACTAGAACTAGTCTACTTTTACTATTAATGTACAATGTAACATGTGCTCCCTATTCCAAAGGGATTTACTGCCTGGGTGCTGCTGGTGTTGTCTGCTGATGGGTCTGTCCATAGAATCCAATACCAGGAGGACGATAAAATCCACCATTGGCAGGCTGCTGTTGAGATTGTGGCTGCTGAGTCTGGAGTTGCTGCTGTTGTGCTTGCTGGGGTAGTGGTGGAGGTGGCCTCAGTCCCATTGCAATTTGAGGTGGCTGAAAGCTGCCGGCACTATATCCATAGGGCATCATCCCCATCATCATAGCTGCAGACTGACCTAACTGACTTCCAGGGGAATTTGCTGGAGGTAAAGGTGGTGGTGGAGGTGGTGGTGGTGGAAACGGAGCTTGTATCTGGTTTGACGATTGTAAGCCTGAGGAAGGGGCAAGAGAAATACTAGTAATCGGTTGCTGTGATGAAGTGAAGTAAGTGGAATTACCCCCTTCAGAACTGTTCATATCAGAAAAAGTCATTGGCTTGTCTAACTTGAGCCGTTTCTCTGGAGATGCAAAAGGTAAGCTAGAAGAGAAACCGGTTGATTTCAATCCACTGCTCAGTGACGCAGCTTCTTCAGCAACAAGAGACGAAAGAACAGAGGTCAACATTTGAGCAGAAGATGTTGAAGCAGCAAGTTTTGCAGCAAGAGCTGCTGCTGCCCTTTTGCTTTCCTCTTCATTAGTTTTGGAATTCGCAAAAGAAACCAAAGGATTGGGAGGTGGAGGCAAAGGAGGCATGTTGGGTAATTGCAGTGAAGGCTGGGTTGGTTCAGTTGCTCTCGTGGCATCAACTGGAAGGATACCAGTACTCAATGGTGGAGCAGCAGCACTGGGAGATGTCAGCCTCTGTCTTACATTTTTTGCTAGTTCGATCTGACCACGTGCAACCTGCAAGTCAACCAGCTGTGTCAATCCCAATCCCATCAAGGAACTAACATTACTTTGTATGTTATGTAAGGAAACAGAAACACCATAGGAAAAGACTATTAAAGAATCAAGGAGCAAGTTAACACATATTTTCACCTTTAAGAATAGGATTGCAGCAAAAAAAAATTCCAGCAAAATAAAGATGAATCATAATAAAAGTTCTCATTTTATATAAGCTATCCGATGATTACATCTTTGCAGATGATTAAAATTCAGGGTCAAAAGATGGAGATATGGTAGTTTTAGGACTGCTTTGAATCAAACTAGTTGAACCACAAAGCTCCAAGGGCTTGAGAAACCCAAAGATTTCAAACTATAAGAGCTCAAATATGCACAGCTTACACATAAAGAGAGACGTGCCTGTTCTCCTTAATGTGGAAGAAAATGATAGGTAGCACAAGTACTCTTTTCTTTTGTGTATATTTGGAATCGCACTAATACATGAACCAAAACCAGCCAGTGCAGAAGAATGCAATCAACAGAAAAACACAATTATGCTGTGGTTTATTGGGATCCCACCAATGATTGAGGGTGCAAGCACACCAATGCCAAGCATTCAAACATGTCTTTAGCAGGAACATGCTTACATATTTTTTTGGATAACCGTGGTGTCCAGGCTAGCTTGCGTGCACCTCGACTAATTCCACGGGATACCTGCCCCTCCCACCAGCAACAAGTACCAGGTATATCCACCAAGGCAAGGATAGATGGGAAGAAATCACCTAATGTTTTTTGCCTCCGCTGGAATTTGAACCTGAGATCTCATGGTTCGCACCTATTTCATTGACCACTAGGCCACACCCTTAGGTGCAGGAACAAGCTTACATTCAATATAATAGGTCGACAAAATCAACCTGGTCTGCTATTGCAATGCTAGCAATCTGAATATATGCTACTGCTGACGCGTCCAACATTCAATGATAATAGGTCGAGAGAATCAACCTAGCGTGCCATTGAAGAATTGACACCAGTCATAAGTCATGACAGACATCACGACCACTACTTTCACCCTATTTGAAACGAATAGGACATTGCTTTTTGATCCCTCTCAAGTCACTCTTCTGATGGACAAACCAAATATTTTAAGGGCCCATTTGGTTGGGTGCACAAGGAGAAATAATCTCAGCATACGATTCAACATAAATTGTTTGAGTCACCAACTTTAATCTCCACATACAATTCAGCGTTGCCAATACTTAGTTTGGTTAACAATTTACCGTTCCTCTTTAGTAATACCAGCATAAGTTATGCAAGAATCTATGTATTATATCATGCGGGAAACAATGTGGAATAAAGATAGGTGTATTAGCAATAAATGGATCAAAATAACTAAAATGGAAAAAATGCTCTTATATCATTCAGACGTAACTTCTTTTACCTAAAAAAACATGCCACTATACTTTGTGTAGTTTGTCTGGATTTCTTCAATAACTCTAGCAGCAAATTTCTTGATTGTTTCTATTTTTCTTTCAAATGTTACACGTCTAAGACTATAATTTGGTTTTCTTTTATTTCAGGTTACTCCCTCTTCTTTCTTTCTTTTTCCTCTTTCTTCTTCGTCTTCTTCCTCTCTCTCTTCACCTTTTCTTGAACCGAGGGTCTATTGGAAACAACCTCTCTACCTCGCCAGGTAGGGGTAAGGTCTACATACACACTACCCTCCCCAAACCCCACTTGTGAGATTATACTGGGTATGTTGTTGTTTTATTTCAGGTTACTCTAAAACCAGAGTACAGCAAAAGATTTACTCAACTAAGAAAATTCCTTTTGGTAATTAGTAGTACATGATTTTATGATATTACGACTGCTTTAGATTGCTGCCATTGACTTCCACATTGCATGATATAAAATAGGGAATGGGCCAAATATATCTCTCTACTTTCAGATATTATCTACATTTAACCTATGTTATATTATCAGGCTAAAATTACCACTACCACTATACTATTCAGCCAAATTTACTCCTACTATCAGCAAACTTTAAAAATTATCCCTTGTTCTGTTAGATAATCCAAAATCTCCCAATTTTCTTTTATTTAAATCACTCGTTGTTCTTCTTGCACCACTATTTTCAGAAGTTACTACTGATGTAAATGCTAAAGGTGTTAGACTACACAAATTATTCATAAATATTTTTAATTACCATTGCACTCACTTTCTCTTCTTGTGATAATGGGTCTGGAATTGATTTAAAATTTTGTTAATTTATCAACCATATACAAACCGTAGAATTCAGGGGTCTATTTATTATGTATTATATGCAACTGTTCATCATGTATGTACGTGTATATTCGAATACACGACTGGTTAGTATAGAGCTCGATCGACTAACTTAGGAGTGCATAATGTGTATGCATTTGATTAATGCAAAGTTGAATTCCACAATGTAAAGTCTCCAAAGAACACCAACTTCTATCACCAATACTTGCAAAGTCTCCATACACTTGGTGCAACGAATTCATTAAAGTTGGGATGTTGTAAATACTTTTGGAATTTAGACAAGCAACCTAATTTAGATTATTCAATTTACTATACTTTGTTTACTAATTGTTGTATTATTTTAATATATTTTTTTTCAATTAAGAAAGCAGGTAAATGCCAACTAATCAAAAAGAAGAATAAGTGACTTGCTTAAAATGATTTGGGAGATTCTGGGCCATATGACGGATTAAGGGGTAATTAATAAAAGTTTGTTGTTAGTAGGCGTAAATTTGGCCGAATAGTATAATGGAAGTTAAATGTAGACAATATTCGAAAGTAGAAAGATAAATTTGGACCTTTTCCCTATAAAATATTATATACATTATGATATAAAAATGTCAAATTCCATAAATATAGTTTCAGTGAGGACAAAGATTTTTAAACTAAAATGTACAAAGATAAAGAAGGTAAGACTATAAAAGCAAACATACTTTAACTTTATTGTAAAAATATATTAAATTATATTTCGCATACTAGTAAGTTTTAATATAGAATAACCAATTCATTACAATCCCTACATTCTACTCTCTACATTACAATCAATGCATTACTACAATCCATATATACAACTGTATTGCTATTCTTTGTTGAGTAAGACAATTTCTGCAAAACTAATTCCTGCATTATATTATCTTTGCATTACAATCCCTGCATACTTTGATTTTGAACCAAACGAGCCAACAACAACAACCACTACTACGTTTCAGTCCCAAAAAAAGTTAGGGTCGACGATATGAATCCCTACTTCTTTCTTTAAGCTCAACTCATATAATCATCATGCCAAACAAAATATTAGTAGTAAAAATAAGTTATATATATATATATATAAAATAGTAGTATTAATAAATAGTAATAACAATAAAAGTTTTTGTCAAATTTAAAGCCTATTCCTAACTAGTAAGTATCAACTATATGGATCTTTTTCTTCCAATGTACCTGTTCTTTAGCTCTTTTAAGGAGATTGTTAGAGTGGTATAGGGATAGGAAAATAGACTTGCATATCGTGTTCATCGGCTTAGAAAAGGCATACGATAAAGTACCAGGAGGTTTTATGGAGATGCTTGGAGTCGAGAGGTGTACATGTGACATACATTAGTGCAAATAAGGACAAGTATGATGGAGCCAAGACCCAAATCAGAACAGTGGGAAGAGACTCAGAACACTTCCTAGTTGAAATGGGGTTGCATCAAGGATCAACTCTTAGCCCGTTTTTATTTGCTTTGGTGATGATGAATTGACACAGCATATTCAAGGGGAGGTAACATGCTATATGTTATTTGCATATGACATAGTATTAATCGATGAGACAGGCTGGCGGAATTGACGATAGACGGGAGGTTTGGATACACCTTAGAGTCTAGAGATTTCAAGTTGAGTAGGACTAAAACAGAGTATATGGAGTGCAAATTCAACGACGCATCACATGACGCGGGTGTGGAAATGAGGATTGATACACAGGTCATCCCAAGGGCAGGAAGCTTCAAGTATCTTGGGTCAATAATCCAAGGAAACAGGAATATCGACGATGATTCACATATCATATTGGAGCAGGGTGGATGAAATGGAATCTCATATCTGGTGTTTTGTGTGATAAGAATGTATCACTGAGACTTAAAAGATAAGTTCTACAGAGTGATTGCTAGACCAACTATATTATATGGGGCAGAGAGTTGGCCAGTCAAGAATTTAACATTCAGAAGATGGAAATAGCAGAAATGAGGATGCTTAGATGGATATGTGAGCATACCAAGAGAGATTAAGATTAGGAACGAAGATATACGGGGCAAGGTGGGAGTGGTCTCCATGGTGGACAAGATGTGGGAAGTGATACTGAGATGGTTTGGGCATGTTAGGAGGAAGAGCACAGATGCCCCAGTGAGGAGGAGCAAGAGGTTGGCAGTGTTAGGTCTAAGGAGAGGTAGAGGTAGACCGAAGAAGAATTGAGAAGAGGTGATTAGCAATCTCCGGGGGACATGACCCTAGATAGGAGAGCATGAAGGTCGAGGATTAGGGTGGAAGGTTAGTAGGTAACCAACCAATTTCTTTCTACTCTATGGGAGAGCATGGTTCTAGTTTAGAGCACTTTATCTGCTCCATCTTCTTATTAGTAGTAATATTATTATTCCATTAGTATCTTATTCTTCAATTTTATCACTATTGTTAATATTTTTGTTGTCACTACTTTTCTTTTCTTTTCTTTAGTATTTTCATCATAACTTTTTCTATTCATGTATGATTTTTTTTCAAACTTCTTTTGGAAACGCTTTTCTTGAGTCGAAGGTTTTTTTTCAAACTTCTTTTGGAAACGCTTTTCTTGAGTCGAAGGTCTATCAGAAACAACCTCTCTACCTGCCTTGTGTATGTTGTTGTACCCTATCTTTAGCTAAGTCTGCATTGATTCCAAACACTTGTAGGTCTTTTGAGACGACTTCCTCCCATGTGATTTTAGGACAACCCAGTCCCTTTTTAACACCTTTACTCACCATAGTATCACCATAGTATCACACCTACGGACCGGTGTCTTTGTAGGTAACGCGGACATGACAAAACCATCTCAAGTGACTCTCTCTTTTGTTCCATAATGCATTCTACTTGCACCTTCTGCGAATGTGGTCATTTTTAATCTTATCTAATCTTGTATGAATGCGCATCCATCTTAGCATCCCCATCTCTACAACACTAGACCCTAGACCCTAGACCCTAGACCCTAGACCCATGTCAATATGTTGGACTTTAGCAGCCCAACATTCAATACCATAACATTGCGGTCTTATAGTTGTTCTATAGAACTTACCTTTTACTTTGGTACGCATCCCTTTATCACATAACACCACGGTAGCACTTCTCCATTTCAACCATCAGGTTTTAATCCTATGGGTAACATCTTTATCCATCATTCCATTCTCTTGAAACAACGAACTTAAATATCTAAATTGTTTGTTGTTTGGTATTGCAATCCTATCAACCTCAACTTTGTACTTTCTCATGTTGACTAAACTTTATGACTAAACTTGCAGTGCATGTATTCAATCTTATTTCTAATTATCCTAAAGCTCTTACTCTCCAAGGTGCTTCTCCATGCCTCAAGCTTTTGTTTGACACCCACATAGTTTCATCAATTAACATATTGTGAACCAAACAACCCCCCCCCCCCCC